>KZ538313.1:14776-84450 GCA_000934665.2 Catajapyx aquilonaris
GGGGGGGGGAGGCCAGCAGAAGCTCTCATGTCCCCCAGGAGGGTTTTACGGTCGTTCCAGCTTAATGAAAATACCGTGCTGGCAACGGTCGCTGATGGGGCAGATGCGGATATTCTAATGAGACCTGACAGTTTCCCTCGTTGTAGCAATTACTGTTGATGTTGCGGATTTTTTTGTGTGTGTTTCGGCAAGGCCGCTTATAAGCGCATTCTCTAAACAAAATCTGTCCACAGTACACTGGGACAAATTTATATATAGTACATGGAACTTATTACTGGCAGGCTACACCTATATACGTATAACAAAATATTTATCCCATCACGATGCTTCCTATTATTACAGATTAGTAGCAGATTTCCTCTTACACCTGCAGAGATTTTTTTTCGACAAATCTGATAGGGTTGGATTGAATGGCCTGGTTGCCCTCAGGCAAAGCAAAGGGAGAAGAAGAGGTTGTGATGAACGACCTGGCAGGATTCCAGCTCACTCTGAGCCATCGACAGATAGGATTCCCTGGGCATAGGGAAAACCAGGTTTCGCGGAAGATTGGAAATAGAACGGTCTGTCGTCACGGTTCAAGCCTTTTCCGAACGACTTCTTGATCGACCTCTCTTGGCCTCTTCCTTGCTATGCTTGGAAAACAAAATCGCATTATACGATGCGGTAAACGAAGGATGTGCTGCGGAATAAACGATGCACGTGGGTGTGTTTATTTCAAGGTACATGAAATGAATGGTGTAATTATGCCTTCGCGAAAACTTTATACTTGCAATGATCAATAAGGTACCTCCCACGTAGCGGAATGTAATATTAATTTCATACTGATATCGCTCCTATAGGGTTTGGACACTGTATTCATATGAACACACACAGGAAGTTTGGAAAACTATACTGATTAAATTTCTGGTTTTAATATGTTAAGCAATGAAACTGTAATCTTTGGTGCAGTTAGTAAGAGTGCAGACAAATTCTAAAGTTGACTTTATGGAAATGCACACAGTAGCCTTTCCTATATGTACCTTCAATGCAATCTCCATTAATTACATACAGCGTGAGGCACATGTTATTTTCGCAAAAAGGCCGGTTTTTTTCACCTTGTAGGGTTTCAGCCATAATTTCGTTATACAGAGTCTGGGACTGCCCAAGTCCACAGCCTCAGGCGGAGGAAGTATGGAGAAAAGTAACAAATGTGTAAAGAGCAGAAGTAATAAGTATGTCTCCTTACCCACGTCACTGAGTGAATATTATAGTAACTTCTTTCTTTCATTGAACTGAATGTAATCTGGGTCTCTCCCAACATGCAGACCCACTATTTTGATGATATCATATACTATACGCAATTGAGAGTGATTTCTTTTGAATTTTCATCTCTGGGCAAATGTGGGATTTTGAAAAGTCTTGCGCCAGTACCATCTCATTAAAATGGGATCTAGAAAGTACAGTACTTTTGTACACTACAAACGCTTCAGCCGTCATTTTTAAAGGTCTCTCAGAATTCATGAAATCCTCCTCCTCACCACCAAAAAAAAGGCCATACATCTTTAATGATGTAATGCCTCAAGTTACTTCAATTCCCATCCGAGAATTGTAGATGAAGACACGTTGCTTTAATCAGGTAGCTACAGCATATGCAATTTACAGTTCAACTAATGCATTGAAGTCTGTGGATTAGACATTTTGTACCGGCTATGAGACATGTTTTATTGAAGTACAGGCAAGACATGAATGACTTCATTGTCGACGACTTTAACGTCAGAATGGATTTTCCGACACTTTTCCAGCCAATGAGGCTACTCCTATTCCGGACATCGCTGATAGGCAATAAATTATGCCCGGATTTTCGCTGATCTTGCTATTACACAACCGCACCCACACACACACAAAAGTTCGGCCATAAAATCTGATGATTTACACTTCTGGAGACGATCTGACGCGCGTGACGCACATTTGTGTCTAAATCGACTGTATTAGAGGGCTAAGCCGACTCTATATGCTTTATAGGGAATTTCACGTCCCCAAGTCCACAAACCAAGAGCAAAGAAGAATAAAAATTATGAATTGTTTTGCTACACGAACCATTTCAAAGCGAAGTATCATTACGCAATCATACCAATTGATTTCCTTTAAATTAAATACTGGTGATGAACAATCCCCTGCTACTTTATATCCCTTTAAGCAAAGATAAATATGTGAAATTCCAAAATTAAAAAACCTAGGTGTATACAAACAGCATACAAAGAGTCGCTTTGTCCAGAAACCAGTAAATATATAAACTTCACAAAATATTACCCGTTATTATTACAGTAAATATGCAATGTACAATATCAACTTGTATTGTCATTTCCCTTTTGTGACTAACACAAAAAGAGACGCTTGTTCGTATAGCCTGCTTGTAAAAAAAAACCGAACAGTTGAGAATTTCCAGGCGGATAACTAAAGCAGACACTTGACATAATCTGAAAAATGGCCCCTATTCTGAACGAACATCTGGCATAAATTCGGGCCGGTTTGTAAAACGATTGATTTGTGGGTTTTTTTTTTTACCAAACTTCCAGTACACCTTATTCACATGATTTAACCAACTTGTAAAACTTTCTGGACAATCCAGGGACCCCGTGATTAACCCATCCAAATTTAATGCAAGTTCAGTGTCACCTCGTTATAGCCACTCGCGTTTTACAAGAGCACTAATCACAACCGCCAACTGTCAATTACATTGACGAGCTCATTAAATGTGATTAGCTGGAGCGGATAACACGATTCCCCTGGTCGCTTTAGTCATTATTAGCCTCAATAGGCTGCTTATGAAATTTTGAGCTTATGATAAAAAAAACATAGAGAGGTGGGGGAGTTTGAAACACCCCTAAATTATGATCAGGGTTTTTATACCCCGAGTTCAGATAACGGTCGCAAAAACACGCGCCTAATTGCTGCCTGAAGTCAGGTCATATTTGCAGCACTGGCAGCCCGGTATGTATCAGGTTGTTAAAATTTGACCTACATATTCCTCGATAATGGCCCGAGTGTAGAATCCGGAAACGGAAACATCATTAAAACGTGGGCGGATATGATGGTTTTTGGGGGGCAGGCAAGGTGCACAGCAAACTTCAAACTTATTATTTATAATAATACCAGCAGCAGTCTGGCCCGAAATATGGATTGCATGGGCCACAAGTCGCCCAATGCAGCATTAAAAATAAATACGTTGGCCACAAATAATATTTCGCTCATAAATGAATGTACAGAAAATAACAAAAATTAGCCACACAATTCACTTTAATCAGACGCTGTTCAGTTGATGACAAACTGTGTTCGAACCTAATTTTATTTCCTCTTTTTTTTATCCGCAATGCCCAGGGACTTTGTAACTATCTTCATCAACTAGGCATGATAATGGAGTAATTGGAGACCCGCTGTGGATTAAATCAACGCAACGGGGCGGTTAACATATTTCGACCCCCTCCGGTATATAACAGCGCGAGGGGAAAATTAGGTTTACACACATTGAATTTGGTGTTATTTAAATCCGGAGCCATTAAGCTCAGGTCGGGTGCCATGGGAGGCAATATCGTAAATGGTTTTACCACAAAAACAGGTCAGGTCAGGACTTTGCTGGAATCACGTTTTGTTCATTATTTGCATGTTTGTCTAAAACTAAAAGGAAAGTTTACATTACTTTATGTTGCTTATGTTTGCAAATATTCGTATACGAAGTGGTTCAAATAATCTGCTTCTTATACGCTATATACTTTATGACTTCATTTACATAACTTTTAACAGCAAAAAAGTGATACAGTATCATATCAACATTATGGTGTCACTTTCAGATACAATATTGGCAATAGTGTATGTTGGCGTGTCCTGAGTGTCCCTTTAAAAGATCAATTCTTTCCAGAGGTCCCGAGAGGACATTGCAGAGAGTATATGGGGGGCCTCATACATTTTCATTGACAAGACAAATGGGTGAGCGTGTATAGATCTAGCGTGCTGGAAATGGCTTCATTCACACTTCCCTCTTCCGTCCGATCCCCCCTAGTTGTAATTCGTTTCCAGCAAAATTCATGGCTCCGAACTTTGTTCCATGTAATCATTATCTGGTGGAATTAATATGGCTCTCGTAAATTTGAAGCCATGAAGTATTGGTCCGAATGCAGGAAATACAGCACTGTCCGCTTGAGTTATAGATTTTGTGGAGTTAAAAAAAAGGTTACTTTCCAAATGATATTTCTGGAGGATCTACAAAATAAGTGTTATTCCACTAGCGCAACCGTAGCCAAAATTTGTCAAAACTCTCGGCCTGATGATTTAGTGCCTTGATCAGAAGGTGGCAGCACTCACCAGGGGCCCTTCCATCTTTCCGCCGCGATCAAAAGGTGGCAGCACTCACCACTTCCGGAGCGTTCCAGAGGCGAAAAAATAAGGCTATTATTATAGGGGGAATAATTTAATATTGTTGGCTCCTTTAAAACTCCTGGTCTTGTCGTAAAAAAAGAAAGCATGTATAAACAAACCCCCATTTAGCCAGCGTGCTTTGTGAATGTTAAGCTCCCTTTATGATCATTGCTCATCCGAAATAACGAGGTCCCTACTGACAACTTCTCAGAGGCAAATGTTGCTGAAGATTCGAGTTACTCTGCCCATAGTAAAGAGGAATGACACCGAGGTCCCTGCCATTTAGGGATAAGCTTGAGAAGATATAGAGGCCGACTTTGTAAGGACCCAATTAGTTAGAAAAGAGTTCCTCAAAAAGCCTTGCCGCCCCGACATGATGGAACTTTCTTCAAGTGACAGCAGAAGGAGACCTAATATTTCCATTAGTGCTGTCAAGGGGTGCAGAGAAGCACTTCTTTAAAAAGGGAATTAAAACAGTATGACTTGTTCTTTAATACGAGTATTTTTCTGCTTTCATGTGTAAGTCTTGTGTCACCTGACTGTAGGAGTGTGCTCAATCTTCAGCAGAAACGTGGAAGACACTGCATTTCCTTGGGGGAAAATTACACGCGCGATGTAGCAAGTTATATTTAGCTAGTAAATAATTCAACACCTCCTTCTTGTGTGTACTTAATGTACGTACAGTGCACTTCCATTTTAACAGGGTTTGAGTGGAGGTTCCCAAGATGCCAGATTTTCATAATGAGATTCTACAAGACCACGAATTTCCCACTAGGGTGGGTGTATACAGTGATGGCGTAATGCAGGAGCAATTACCTTCATTATAGTGTATAGCAGAGTTACTTCGGGGAATCTCGAAACCACACTGTGGCACCTTAAAAAGTGTTATACTCTACAAAATTCAATGAGACCAGCTGTACAGTTCACGTAGTTATTCGTAAAAGGTATATATCAAAATATAAACTGGAAGCATGATGCCTCAAAATCCAGTACAGCACTTTGAGTCTTGCAAGTACTGTAGATCAGAAGAACATGTCTGAAACGTCATGTCATAAAAGTTTAATGTTTATTTTATAGGCATTACGACTCTGTATTAATCATTTCCCATCTAAATAGTACAAATAAATATTTTCCCCACCTATTTCAAATCTATCCTCCAACATCTAATGACTCTCTCAATTAATGCCACATTGGCACTTTATTAACAACCACTTCAAAGTTAGAGTATAAGCTGATCATCGTAATTAGTCATGTCCCGCCAATAAAGTATTGCTGAAGCACCTTCAAGTTATTTGCATCGTCGGTGCTTCTGGGTTACTAATGATTCAGCTAATTGGGATAAGTAAGTCAAAAAGGATACTAATTAGGACTGCTTGAACAACAATCACTGCTGAGAATTCGTATAAGATTGTTGTAGCCCCATTTTCTTGCTAGATAGTTTTATAAGATGTGTCCATGCGATATGACTTCATGGAATATAATATTTTTGGTCCCTATTATTAATCCGAGTAACTGCTTGACAATGACATTCGGGATAATATAACTGATACGGACACTTCCATCAACACACATTGCAGGAAGTTATTGTTTCATCGAGCCAGCATAATATGTTATTATCCTTGGGCGTCGTCGTCCTTGATTGCCATAATGTCATTATTATATCATTTACGTATCATGCAATGTGCATTTGCTTGGGGTCGCTGACATGAAAAAGGTGCAGTAGCAAGAATGATGATGAGACAAAAAAATAACATTTTGAGGGGAATATCCGCCTTGTTGATCCACTTGGCTAGGAAATGAATTTTAAAAATAAACATTGGAGCCATGCACTTCCCACTAGCTGTGCCAACACTCTTCCTTACCATCTCCCCAATGTTAGTTTTATAAGATACACTACTCAAAGCTGGAGCAGTTTTCACTCCAAAGTTAATGAAAGGTTGCAATATTACATCCTGGCTCCATCACGCCCTATCGAACTTTGACATCGAAAAAGCTACTAATAAGTTCTGATAAAATAGCTCCGAGAAAGCGATTCTTTGATATTTCCTCTCTCTTTTTTTTCAACTTCTACAGTACTTACCGCATCTGGCTCTATATGTACCAACCCGCTTTAATTAAATCGGTATTCTCTTAGGGGCGACCTCTTTCCTGCTGAAGGATCTCTCTGAATTGATCATCCTTTGTCTGCCTTTGAAGAGTTCAGATGTGGAGTTGGAGTGGAGCATCTGAATGCGATTCGTTTCTCTGCAGATTTATCAAATTGACGGGGACGCTTCAGTTGCATTTCCAATAAGAGATGAAAAATTACACATGCTAGACTGATGTTGTTTGTTCCCATATGCCAAGAACCAGACTTTTCATTCATTCGTGCACAATTACTTGTAATATTAGCCACATTGGCTTATAGTTTGAATGCCTGTAATCAATTCTGTTGTGCATGTACGACAAGTTTTAAAGAGGCGATTTGGACAGCACTTGAGTCGTGTGACACACTAGAAGACTCTCTAGTTTCCGCAACCAAAATGAAGGGAGGCGTAAACCATATTGCAGGCTGCGTGGGAGAGGACCAGAGAGTGCTTTTCGCGGCCGCTAAAAAGGATGGTGGAGGCCTGGAGGTGCTAATGGCGTTGCAAAAGTTGCTTCAGACAAAGGGAACCTCCACACCCCCCTCATCTCCAACCCACTCTGCTGCCGCTCCATTATAGTAGCCTATTCACTACAGGCTCTTATGCTCAGCAGCATTAAGAGTCGGTTCGTGCTCCTGAATTATTTATCGTGTTCGCCCGCATGTTATACGGAAGTGGTTCCTTGATAACTGTGTTACCTCGAGTACACATTAGTGTGAGATCGAGGCTTCCCCACCAAACAAAAACTTGGAAAAAAAACGTGCAACGAGCCAATTTTTATGCTCCGTAATAATACTAATAATTTATAAATTATATCGAAAGTTAGTACAGTTGGATGGTTTGGCTCCAGTTACAGCAATTACTGCGGAAGCATGAATTCGATACAAGCCACGCAGTTTACTGGCCTGGTTGGCTGCATTCCAATTCCTGACTGTGCCAGAGAGTAGGCCTTTTAAAATATTTCTCTCTACCAATTAACAAAGTATGCCCCGAATTTAGGACCATGGCTATACATGTTGCATTCAAATATGCCTTTTTTTGCAAATATTGGCTGTGAATTATTGTGCATAAAATTATACCCAGCTTTTACTTAATAATATGGTCCCTTTTCAACCTGATGCATTCGTATAAGTGGTATTCACATGGCGTCACGAGGAGGGTGACTCTAAAGTCTGGACACATACACATGTATAGGTAATTGGATTGTATTGTTGATTTCCAGTGTTGTGCCAACTAGCATATTGGTGACAGTCATGAGCTGGCAGAGTTGGCACTTGGAAGTTGGCACAACTGGCAACCAACAATACAATCCAGTTATCTATGTGTCCAGACTTACGAGTCACCATGTACTTGCAGTGTCTCACACATCAAAGGCCCAGAGTTCCTCACTCCATATGATCCCTAGCACATTTTTAGTCTCTCCTGAAGCCAGGGTGTCTTGTCGAGAGCCTGAATTATCCCAGTCTTTGTTCCCTTTAATTAAAAATCCATCTATTGCACCTCCCTCTTCTCCATCCGTTCCAGGGAATACAAGCTTCAAAGGGAAGTGAGCTGAAAGGCTCCTTTTTAAATCTACCAAGAGCCGAAGATGAACTACACCGTATAAAAGCGTAGCGCACTTCTCTCTCTCTTTTTTTTCATTCCGTTAGTTGCGTGAGGTAGATCTTCTCGTGGGGAGTAAATGGAACCCGAGTTGTTAGCATGGTCGCCTGAATTAAATGGTGATTAATGGAGAGGCCCTGCTCTTCTCCATGGGAAGAATATGAGGAAGCTTGGGCACTATGATGGCGCCAGCAAAATGGAGACGCAGCCTAGCTAGCTCCTCTGCCTGATTGGAATTCTGGGCATGGCTGGTTTCATAGTGGGCTTCCGAGGGCTAGCACTTTGATTATGGCTTCACTCGTGGGGAGAAAAAAAGAGAGGGCGCCTATTCCGGATCCATAAAATACGCAGCTGCGACTCTGCGAAATTCCCAGAAGAGGACTTCGGGATCGAGGTCCAGGCCAGGCGACATTTTGCGATGGGTCGTGACATCGTCCAGAAATAGAGGCAACAAAGTTGGAAACGCCGGGCATTTCACTGGAAACTTGTATAGGTCTACTTATCTCCTGTAAAAAAATTGATGTATTTACAACCAGAGATCATGGACGCCTGTGTTAATCTAGGTTAACACAACAAGAAAAACTGTTGCACGTGATGAACGCGGCCATCTCGGTAGCTCCTACCACGAATTGTCGCTCATCGTCAGACGCCCGCAAGGTCCGTCCAATTCCTAGTCTGCGGCTACAGCAGTGTAATTGAGTGTAATGAAGGCTTAATTAACCTTTTGTGCGTGCATACATTACCGTAGGGCACCGTACCATCTCCCTTTGCACAATCACGACGTTGCACCTCCCATCACAAAGCTGCAGTATATTAAAGCCAGTTACTTAACTTATGAATAATGCAATATCCTCCCCCTTGGCGAGTATAAATTAATTGGGCGGTTAACATTTGCGGATGCGAGGCCTTACAGGCCTCAAAAGCGTTTACTGATGGCCTTTGATGTGTCCTGATTCCACCAGACAAGCGCTTCAAGCCCTGATTTTTTTGCAGTTTCAACTTTCAAGGAAAGGTGTTTATGAATTCACATCTTTTAGCCAGAAAAGCTTGTTACGAACAAGGTTACACGCCCCAGATGATTCACTAACTTCTCAAGACGGGGAAGATAAATGAGTCTTTCTATATTCGCTTTATACATTTTCCATATTCCGTGCTCACGTGAATCTATTAACATGCCAAATAGATTTTTTTTCTGGAAGGGATTTGAAGAGAGATTTCCGCCTAATGTTTGAATTGGCTTCGGGCTTTTCCACTGACTATTTCAATAGTTTTAAACTTGCAGGCAGCTACAACTGGAGCAGTGGTCAGATCAAGTGCAAACAGATTAATTAACTATACTCTTAACCCTGGAACCGTGACGCACCTGAAAGTTATGGCAACCGTGACGTGGGGTCTTTTTGGACCCATCCATATTTTAACTTTTATTAATTTTTTATTATACTTTTCATTGTATTGACTATATGCAATATTCTTTGAACAATGCCTGAAATGATCGCTAAATCAAAATAAAAATGCAGTTCAATATACTTTTTAAAAGTGGCAAAAGTTCATTGTAATTATCATTTTAATGCATTTTATTTCTTTTGGGGTCCTAAAAGAACCCACGTCGGTTCCAGGGTTAATTAACTTACGCCCCTTACCTCGCCTATACAAACACAGCCATAGTGGTCTTAACATAATAAGCAATTCTAGTTGTTTATGTATTTAATACACCGGTTCCATGGTAATAAGATAATCACATGTCAGTTGGCTGAACACTGCTGCAGTATTATTATATTTTTGGATCAAGAAAATAAACACCGTTTACAGGAGTTAAATAGCGAAATAATCAACTGGAGGAACCTACAATATAACGTATGGTGAAAAACTCGAGAATTAATGACATGGATAAAATGCACGTCATGACACAATTTCGCAACTAAACAGGTTTCCCCGAATTCAATCTAATTCCGCAAATTCCGGGCCTAAATCCCTTCTTTCAATCTTATTCCGAGTGATTACATCTCCAATCTTATTGATTTCGCAGAGTTGCTTTTATACACCTCTTTCAAACGTAGAATTCTCTTCTTCTTCTTCTTCTTTTTTGTGCAAGTTTTAAAATCAAGTTTGCGTTCCTATACTCTCGCAAAATCGCATCTCGGGCCTTCTCTCTGAACACAAAGGCCTACACCACATATTTTTTGAACATTTGCATTCAGAAACCCACAGCAACTTCCGCGGACAAGTTTACTTCGCTCTTCATACATACCAAGCTCCAAAATATGATTCGTATTCATGCACATGATACCACAAGCAGACTTCTCCTTCAATGAAAACCCATTTGGACACCGCTAGTCCATATACACTCTGACCTTTACAATTCCTTACTTCCTCTGGTTCCGATCTTATAATAAAAATGAGAGTCTGCCACCACCAGCTTTCCGACGAAAGAGATTTTTTTTTGTCCAATTTAAGCTACCAACATATTTGCGACTGACGTGCTTTTTTAGAGGTGAGTTTGAGCTTTTTAACTTCTCTTCGCATATACGATGCGGCGTGGAAGCATTAATATTATTAACCCTACATTTTTATTATTTGACTAGTTCTCCTGAAGAGCTGACTGCCCCTTTCATGAGGACAGGAGTGATTGTTTGTTCGTTTGTTTGTTGTTAACTTTGTAAGCTCTGGTTCCCTCCTGTGGACAACTGGGATTGTTTGTCGGAAATTTTATGACACAGCCGCTGTTGCTCATGCTTTTTGCTGAATGTCCTGCTAGTGTACGGACATTGTAAACTCATCTAACACTCTTGTCAGGATACAAAATTGGCAGGTGCACTGTTATTTACATTGCACACATACGCTGGCTCATGAAGGGGTGAAGAAAACATTGAAATGAAATAAAATATTGTAATACTATATACAGTACACGAAAGAGAAATGCGTGCAGATACAGCCTCCGACACTTCCTTCGTCTGGGCGACCGCCTGCTACACAAACGAAGCAGCATTTAATTTACAAAATAGTATTATCACACTGTTAATAAAATCTAATTAAATTCAAAAAAAAATCTCGATGTCTGCTGATTCATCCAGCATGTATATACTATATTTCGAAAAAAAAAATATTATTTGGCGATCGAGAATCTGCGAGCAAAATTTTTCCGCTCCGTGAATCCAACGCTTCCAGAGCCATCTAGTAGTGAGATCCATATCGACTAGTGGCAGAGGAACCGACAAAGTGCGGAGGAGTTCAGAAGCGAGCTGGCCGTGTTTGCGTGTGCCAGGGATCCAGCCACCTTGCTCTCTCTCTATCTATCTGCACATCCGCAAAAATAATTATCCGGAGGCGGGGGGGAGGGGGGCAGAGTATTCCGGGGGAAGGGGGAGAACCCGGATTTCCAATCGCGGGATGAACCAATCGATTCCAACACCTTGTGCCCATTTCGACAAGTGATAATCTTCTTACCGGACAGTGCCAGGAGTTTTTTTTTTTTTAATTGAATTGAATTTTTTCAAAAATGGTAAGTGGTATTTTTTGGGGGGTGCGAATTGGCGGATTTATTTTGGCGGAATCTCTTTCCAGTATGGTTTCGTAAATTATGCGTTGGAACTGTTAGTGATCCACAACTTTGGAGAAGCGGTATGGGAGGAAATCAAGTAAGTGTTAATTATTTGGCTAGATTTTATGAAAAATTGTCTGATGATCTTTGATATGAATTCGCTTAATAAGTGCTAAAAACTACACACATTGTGCGATGGTAGTTATACACCAACATTATATCTGCGTTTAAGTAATCAATCTCTCTGAATTACTCTTGAAGGCAAAAGGGCAGGTTATATCCACTCAAATTACGGAGTGATCTCTGGTTACGTAATGTGAATGCATATACTGTATACACTCGACCTGATAAAACTGTCCCTAAGGCCCGGTAGTATGAAACCAAAATACTGGATAAAGATTTATTGAACGTGGTCACAGTGCGTAATCGGAGGTTTTATTTTTAATTGGAGTTGGTACAACCTGTGGTGCAACTGAAATAGTCAACTGTGCTTCGATTCATGGGCAGTGTTACGCTTTGAATGGAGAGACAAATCGTGCTTCTATATTATAGAGGTTCAATTAGTAGTTTCAATTTTACAAAATTTGAAATAAACAGGTTATTTTAAACAATGCTTTTAGTAGCTATTACTATAGAAAGATTAGCTATACTGACATTAGATGCCATTTTTTATTGACTTCCAACGAGTTGCTTTTCAAAATGTTTTATATGAGGGTTAACAATATTGAACGTTTCCTCTCTCCATTTCATTTAGATGTTATTGCTACACCTTATATACTGCCAAACTTTGCCAAAATGTGACATGTAAAATGACGATGATTTTTTCAGGAAACAAGCCGAGGTGGTGATGGAGGGTCAGTTTCTTGTGCGTCAAATCTACGAAGACGAGCTGACCTACAACATAGTCGGAGCAGCAACCAAAGTCCTACGTAAGCATTACAAGATTTGTTAAATTCTAATCTGCTAAATCCTCGCCAAATCATTTTCGCAAAGGCCTTGGAGGCCTTCCAGCTGGAATGGAGTAGCAATTACAACAAGTTCACCAGTTAATTGTCAATTAAGTGTCGTTGTCGCCTAGAATATGTCGTTAATTCCGAGTTTAAAGCCCGTTTTAATAGAGTGCTTTTCCGGAACAGTTTGGTTCCGGAATTTTGTTTCTGAGTGGTTTCCTCTTTACCTTTTTTTTTGGAGGCGGGATGTCCCACTGAGAGACGGTCATTGCTTTGGAATTGATTCGTGTCATTATGGCCCACTGGGGATATGACAAGGGTGTAAAACTGATGTTCTGCCCGCCGGACAAGTTTTTGTGTGTGATGTTAGCGAAAAAAAGGGGATGGGGTTAAATCACTGCTGGTTTTGTGGTTGAAAATTTTCGCAGAGCTTCCGGCCACTGCTATTCTGGAGCTGTTCGGCAAAACTTTCTTCGATTACTGCCAGGACTCGGGCTACGACAGGATTCTGCAAGTGCTGGGAGCTACCCCCAGGGATTTCTTGCAGGTTAGTTTTCAAGTACAATGTGTATCAATCATAATATTTAAAATATTGTACAATTTTTCAGAATCTGGATGCCCTTCACGACCACTTGGGGACAATCTACCCTGGTATGCGAGCACCTTCATTCAGATGCACCGAGAGCCAGGAAAATGGAAACCTCATCCTACACTATTATTCTGACCGACCTGGTCTGGAGTACATTGTCATCGGAATTGTCAAGGTAAGTAGACGATTAATTTCGACAAATCAAAATCAAAATAATGTTACAGTTTATATCCGACGGTACTGTATCTTAATCCATTTGAAAGTGCTCAGTGTTTCCTATATACCCGCATTTAGCTCATCACCGGATCTTTCTCCCTGGGGGTAGTTACTCACTCATGAAACCCGATTTCATCTTCCCAAATGCACTTACAGAAAAAAAAAATCCAGATCCCCCCCATCCTCTCAGGCAAGTCACAAGGTATAATGAGGAAGGAAACAAAAGTTCTGCAGCGAAATACACCGTTGCCATATCTGGATGTGACTCAAATAATATAGGAGCATGAAATCTATAGATTGAACTTTTGTCCTTACAGGCAGTTGCCAGCAAGCTTCACAACACCGAAGTGGAAGTGGAGATATTCAAATCGAGAGAGGAAGATGACCACGTCCAGTTCGTCATCAAAGAGAAAGGTGACCGAAGCCAGACGCGTCAAGATGACCTCTCAGAAATCCAGCTTCTTCCTCAAGGTATACATCTTACAATACTGAATCCCTTACACTTGAAGCTTTGGGTCGATTGTCGTCGACTTTTGAGAGGCCTCAATATATATACTCCCCATTGTTGTCATTGGAAAGTGCGCTATAGGCAATGAAGCGAGAGATCGATGAGAAATTTATGGCCGAGCCCTTTTAGGAAGGGCATATCGGGTGTTTGGAGGGGGGGAGGGGTTTGTATGACCAATATTTTAACTTTCCCATCCGAGGCTTTAAATCCTGTCGTCTGTGGCTGTTTATCACGGCTCTAATGTGCCGCGTGTCCGGCGCATAAACTGTCAGAGGAGTTATAGCCCGAGCCCCTTTAATTTATATACATTTTTAACGCCCTTCTCTCTCTCTCCGTGTCCAGTTCCCAAAGTGAGTCCGGCTACTTTCTGCCGGATATTCCCGTTTCATCTGATATTCAATCGGGATCTGGTTATCACACAGGCTGGAAACTCAATCTCCAGGGTGCTGCCTGAGGTCACCAGACCGGGATGTAAGGTCACCGACTTCTTGGAAATGGTATGAAATGTCTAGGAGAGTTTCCTCTTATATTTTTTGTATATGCTGCTGTGTACTTGCTAACTTGTTTAAAAAATTTATGCGTCAAAGTTACATAATGCACTGCAGCAATTCCACGCTTCATTTATTTATGGAGGTCATTTTCTCCGGAGCCTCCCAACACGTACAGTAGGTTGCATAAGTGTTGAATATTTCATCAGATACGACCGCACCTGGACTTCACCTTTGGGAAGATCCTGTCTCACATTAACACAATTTACGTCCTGAGGACCAAGGAAGGCCTGATGGAGTACAGGACAAGGGACAACAAGGAGGCCACCACGGAACAGTCCAGACTCAGGCTAAAAGGTCAAATGCTCCACCTTCCAGAAGACGACCTCATGGTATTTTTGTGCTCTCCAAGCGTCATGAATTTGGACGACCTAACCAGGTTAGGACAATACATTTTCCCCAATTGTTTCCCTCGATATATACATAAACATATCTTATTACTTCCAGACGTGGCCTATATCTCAGCGACATTCCAGTACACGACACGACACGCGACCTGGTGCTTCTCTCTGAGCAGTTTGAAGCCGAGTACAAACTGACCCAAGCTCTGGAAATCCTGACGGATAAGCTCCAGCAGACGTACAGAGAGCTAGAGAGCGAGAAGCAGAAGACAGACAGGTACAAAACGCTATATATCCTGCGTTTATATATATAAAAAAAACAGTGAAAAATCGAGCTGTGTAATCCGATTCCGGAGCTCGGATCAGATGATTACTGCGAGTGAAATGAGATGAAATTGAGGCCAGAGGGGGGAAGGTATAGAGGAGGAGGAGGAGGAGGGGAGAAAAATGTCAAAACGAGATCCGGAGCACTTATCCTGATGGATGATATTAAGGTTCAATTTGTCGGATGTCATCACCAGATGAGATGGGACGTCAAAATGTAGCTTGGTTGCTAAACGATGACATATCACTTTCATTACACCCGGGTTTGTAATAGCCTGAAAATATTATACCCGCAGGTTAACCGGGTGATTTTTTTTTGATTGCTACTCGTGTTTTTTTTTACTTATGGAAATGGCTCTTTTTTGCCACCCTGTACCACAGGTTGCTGTACTCGGTCCTTCCGATCAGCGTGGCGAACGAGCTTCGTCACAACAGACCCGTGGCTCCACAGCGTTATCCGACGGTAACGCTGCTGTTCTCTGGCATCGTCGGATTCAGCGACTACTGCTCCAGGAACTCGGCTATGAAGATAGTCCACATGCTGAACGAGATCTACACCACCTTCGACGTGCTGACCGACACGAAGAAGAACCCTGAGGTCTACAAGGTGGAGACTGTGGGCGACAAGTACATGGCAGTCAGTGGTCTGCCTGAGCCCTGCCAGAGCCACGCCAGGTGCATCGCCATGCTGGCACTGGACATGATGGATCTCGTCAAGCAAGTCAGGGTCGACGGAGAGCAAGTTGTGAGTCTGGTTTCCCATTGCACACAAAAGTTAACCTGCTAGCTTTTTTTTAAAGATTATTTCGTTGCTTTGTTGGCTTTTTAAAAATTACCAACCGATTGAATCTGACCTTTCCAGCAAATCACGATCGGAATACACTCCGGCGAAGTAGTGACCGGGGTCATAGGTCAGCGCATGCCTCGATACTGCCTGTTCGGCAACACCGTGAACCTGACCAGCCGAACCGAGACCACAGGAGAGAAGGGTCGAATCAACGTGTCCGAAGACGCTTACAGGTGAGTTTTATTCTTATTTTGATCAGTCGGTGTCCAGGTCAAGGTATCTCTGTAGCGTGATGGGCAAGTCCAACAGTGCGATCCCGTCTGGCAGTGCCCAGTTTCGTCTCAACGCGGCTCTGATGGCGCACCTGCACAGGTGAATCAGCTCCGGCGGCTGGAGCCATCTCCTGCCAGGAATCAGACCCTCGGAGATCACCAGCTGGTGGATCACAATGTGCGAAAGCACCTTTTTTTCAAAAAAAAAACACTAGGATTGTAAAGCCTATTGCTATTACCTCGCCGTTGCTGAGCGGAAGCCTCGGAAGCGATCGAAGGAATAACTTCAGGCAGGTCACAGTCGGTTGGGGGAATCGGACAGCATTGCGACATGACCTCTCGTAAAACTCGGCCACGAAATACAACTTCTTAAGGACTGCTGAAACCGCCTCCATATTACCTGCAGTATGTCATGACAAGGATAAGAAAACAATTCGTTGGTAAACCTTTTTGCAATAATTATTATATACCTTCAACGGTTGCACCGTATCTCAGAAGCAGACCAAGTCCCTTCTCAGAACCCCAGTTGACGGCCGTTTTGACCGAATTGCCCCAGTAGCAGTTATCAAAAGGGATGTCCACGAATCGGAACGAGCCTTTCTCGAGGTCGAAGGTCATCCTGCCCTTGTTGGTAGTGTCCAGGAAGTACTCCAGCGCCTGCATGCATTGGGCCTCTGTCCTCAGGAAGCTCCCATATCCCATGACGTTGAACAGCTTTGGACACACCAGTCCAAGGATCAGCTTCTGGAAGATGCTCTGACACGATAGGATCTCGTCCAGCACCTGCCTGACCAAGGTCAGGTCACTGCAACCGTTGGCGAAGCAGACCAAGGCGGATATGTGAAGCAGCTCGTGAGACTTGGAGTGACAATGCTGCTCCCTCTGGGCCTTGGCTTTTCGGTGACAGTTGATGGCCACGGACACGACATCACCTGTGTCGCGATGAGCGGGTGACCCTGCGAGTCGGAGGTTAATGTAGCAGGTCAGATCGTCGACCTGGCTTTTGATGGCGTTACTGGTGTCCGTTGGACCCCAGAAGCGCGAAAATATGCGACCCATCAGGCCATCCCCAACCATTCCACCACAACAAACCTCATGCGGTTTCCTGGTTACGCCATATATATAGTTGAAATCAATAATAATTGTTAAAATATTCAGACTTATCAAGACGTGATCTTTTCCAGATGGCTGGCTCTACCCGAAAATTCTCACCCGAGCTTCAAGTTCGAGCACAGAGGAGCCATAACCATGAAGGGCAAGAAGGATCCAATGGAGGTGTGGTTCCTGAGTCGACAAGACAAGAGCTCTGAAGCGGCGCCTCAAACCAAATCGACGCCAACGACGCCAATGACGCCCAAGGAATGCCCATCGTCCAAAGCCTGCACTCCAACCTCAGCACCTACGTCCATGTGACAAAAAAGGAAGGCCTCAAAGGCCTCCAATATCTGCCAGCTACTCTGAATATTGACCTCTGACCCATCCCAGATTCCCATCTGTACACATCCCCATTGTGCGTATGTATGTATGTATGTATGATTGTATGAAGACTGTACCGCTTCGCCTCTATTTTGAGGAAAAGTAACGGTCATGATGTCCGGTCAATTCCAAGTCCTCGAGCCGTTACGGGTAACGGCTACCTTCTGGACCACTATAGTTTAGGAGGGACAAACTTTCGCTACATTAACAACCTGTACTACTGTAGACATGTATACTGTATATATATGTCGTTATCTTGTAACTATGTGGAGACAATTGCGACCATTAAGCGGTGATCATAAACTGACAGTTTTTTTTTTTCAAAGACAGCAGACAAAAATGGTGTCAATGATTGAACTTACATTATTTTTATATTGCAGTTGATTTAGTAAACAGATTGATTTTACCTTGACCCGGTATCATAGGAAATGTTGCTAAATTTACAGCAAAATTTCACATTTCATGCTCAGATTTTTACAAGGCCAAAAATTGACCGAAAACAAACTTCCTTTTTGAACAACTTACACGATAGAAGACAGTAATGACGGTTAATTACACATTACATTCCTGGAAGATTTTTGGACGTAATGTTACTGCTTGGTCGTCGCAAAGGTTGGAAATACCACTAATTATGCGACCGTAGCCAACTGTATACGTTTACAAATTCTAAGTGACTATATGGAAAGTCACGTTTCACTTTTTCCTTTAAGAGGTCTTCAGTTTTTATTGTCCACCCACTTTTTATTACCGATCTATGTTGAGGGAACTAAAAAGAGTGGTCGGCCTTCGTAACGAGGCGGGAAGGTATTTGGAGTGGAAGAGAGATAAGGGGAGAGACGGCAACTTGCAAAAAAAAGGGGGCAGCCTACATCATTACACGCCAATATCCATATTCTGATTAGAGCCGAGTCCTACATTACTCCGCCCGCAGCTCGGTTTGGCACGCGAATTTGGAGAAGTCTATTGGTGTTAAGTACGTGCGGCCGTGTTTTGGGTTTGTATTACTTTCTCTCAACACTGCCCCACCTTTCAAAAAAAAAAAGATATATTATGCTGTAGGCCAACTAAACTGCTGCACACGACTCAACATTAAAAAAGGATGGAATTTGCAATTAACCAGTGCCATTTTCAGTGGTTGCTAATGGAATTCAATAGTAAATAATAGCTATAAAATGTAACATTGTTGTAAATTATGCAGTTGTTACAGATCCTTTTTGCAGAAAATGTAACAATTTCTCTCAGATTTGAGGCTGGTTTGCACCAATATTATTTTTTTGGCAAAATCGCAACTTCCAAATTATTATGTACAAGGTAAAGGTATGCATAGCTGCAGCACTCGTCTCCTTCAACACTAGGAGCTCAATGCTGTAATAGCAAATGTGCAGCAGTTTAGTGACCTGACTCACCCTGTACATATATACTGGTCAGAAATGTATAGTATTTGTTAGATGTGTATATAAAGAGGTACCGACGTGTGTAATTACACGTTAGGGTGTATTGTAGGCGTTATTAGACACGCGGATGTTATTTTGTTAGGCGCAGGTTCTTCACCCTGTTTTTATTAATTTTAATGAGGGGGGGGGGGCATATTTTTATGACAGCCTTCACGCCTTTTGCTCGGAGCGTGGAAGTGACTACAAAGCGTCTATTTCACTCTAGGTTAATGGACTTAAAGGTTAGAGACACGAGTGGTGTCAGCAAGGGAGAGAATGGGTGTATGTATGTAATTATAATATAAAAAAAGAGGAGATTCGTCATGAAAACTGGGGCACAACATTACTGAATATAAAAATGCTGTTCCTTCAAGCACCACGTATGACGTCCCAGTCACGCTATTTTTAAACGCACCAGATAAAAAAAAAGGACACAGAAATTTGGGTTCCGTCAGCTATTTTAATGGTCACGGTTACGCACTTGTAGTTATTAGGCAGGATAACGAGGTTCAGGTTATTACGACCAGTTATAATAATTGGTCCAGATGATTACAAATGGCGACAGCTTCTCATTTGTACTTTGCTGTGGATAAGTAGGAACATTTACGATGTTAAAAGTTGTAATTAGTGTCATGTCCATGTATGACGGAAGCAATTAACTTATTTTCTATTCTGGTAATATGGGCAATAAATTGAATTTTATTTAAAAAGCAAATGTGCTTCGGATGTTCCGACGACACTTGACACATTTGTTAGCAGCAAAACAGCATTTGGGCTAATTGATGCTAAATACCAATTGAGTCGACGATTGTTACATTCAGGATAATATGTCACCTTTCTTCACAGTTAATTAAGATATGACAAGCCGCCTGCCTGCCAGTTTCATCAAGCATTAAAATTGATGATGGAAAGTATACCAAAAACTTTGCAGTAAATGTCAACCAGTAAGAATTAATTTCCCTGCGAGCCCAGTAGTAATTTGCACGGAATTACTTAGTTTGAATACGTTAGATTTGCTCTCTCAGCATTTTCATTACTTCCTTATAATCCACCTCCCCAACTGTTTGTATCACGCTTTCATATTTACAACACTTGTGATATCTACCTCGCCGGTGACTATATAATCATCACAATCCCCCCCCACAATTTATTGTCTAGTCACATGTACCGATTTAATGTCACCAATGATATCAGTGATAATAAATCGTGATGGAAGCAGCAGTGTGCGTGCAATAATTCACCCTGGCAAAGAAGAAGCAACCGGAAAAAAGTACCCCGGACGAGAAGAGGTCAGCAAAGCATAACGACTAATGCACTCAGGATGGGGGTCTTAAGTTCCTCTATTTATTTTTTTTGCTCACCCTCCTTTTTTTCGCAAATTGCAGAAATGAGACACGCCCCAATCGAAATTTCCAACGTCCCGATCATCCTCTCCTTTTTCTCTACAAGTGTTTTGTGGCCATGGACAGGTAAGTAGGTAGGTTGTGAGGGTAGGTGGCCCCATCTTTCAGGTCACGTGAGTATCTGAGAAGGGAATGCAGACCTGGGGCTTTTGCCTTGCATTGGAGCCCACGACAAGACCCACTCCAACCTTGAGTGCCGGCCGAGGAGGACGGATCCGACCAGCTGGAAAAATACTTCAAAAAGATCGGATTTTTGTGCAGTGATTGTTGTTTTTTTGAATATTTTTGTCGAGAGTGATTTTTTTAAAAAAGATTAATTATTGTGTGATGGACTAATGGAGCGGGTGGAACATGGTGGGTGACTAGGTAGGTGACGTTTTTTTTTGCGCTTCCAAGACTTGCTCCGTATGATAAGTAGGACATAGTTGGGTGAATGTACAGGTGTACATGTCAACTTGCAATGTGTAATGAGTGTCCGGCGCATCCTTTTATTTATTGGAATCAGGCTGATTTCGTGTCCTACAATTGCATATGAAGATCGACCAAAAGTCACATCATCTAGGCTATTTTTTATGAATATAGTCTTCCAACAGTCTACTTAAAAGGTACTTAAAACTGTCATATATCAAAATC
The DNA here is from genome assembly GCA_000934665.2 of Catajapyx aquilonaris. Taxonomy (NCBI): domain Eukaryota; kingdom Metazoa; phylum Arthropoda; class Diplura; order Dicellurata; family Japygidae; genus Catajapyx; species Catajapyx aquilonaris. Next base: position 35,915 of record KZ538313.1, read on the forward strand.
ATAGGTCTGCATTTCACATTTTCACGTTTCATACTATAATTACGTAACCTTTCATTGTACGATATGTCTCCCAATAGAAGGCCTCAGCAGGTCACAACTAATTATGCAATATGCCATCATTCTGACCTATTCAGATAGATGAGTAATGCAAGTAAAATGAAAGCCCGCTTAAGATCTCACATTAGAAGGCGGATATGTAGAGGAAATAGTTGCTAATTGTTTAATCTAGAAATCAGTTGAATAATAAGATTCAATAATAGTCATTAAATGGGCGTGATTTCTGGTTTTCTTTACACTGAGGATTGAACAATAATTCATCTAAGGTTGTACTATTGGGTAATACACTCTGTTCTAACAGTCAGGATTTACACGCACTATATGAGATTATTTGAATTCTATAGTTCAAGCAATGTAGAACGTAATAGTCCCATGCAGTAAGTTAGTAGTAGTATCCCTCTACGCATATTGACGTGGAACTAATGCCCAGTTTTTCACAAAAAAAATCCCCATTCATCATGCATATATAGGACAACACCCTAGCCTAATGCCACAATTAGGGTGTGACATGTTTCATGCATATTCTGTAACTAGCACACAATGTATGCATCAGTCACCAGAATAATTGGCACCATTTTATAGGACACATGGCACGTTATTTAATTGGACGATACATGATGCAGTATAACAACTGGTTCATTTTATGTTTTATCCTGTGCATCAGAAATTGACATGTCCGATGTGATGAAGCTGGTCGTGGACAGAATACAGACAATTAACCCCCTTTTTTCTCCCCCCTTGCAACACTTCGATGAGAAGTACGAGCGCATCCCCGCCGCGTATAAACATTTTATTGGGAGTCGTATCTGGACCACTTTCCTCGGGATCAGATCCTCTTTCTGGACGATAATCAGAGTGGTACAGAAGCTTAGAAGTGCTCGTCGAGAAGCAGAACATCGCATCGCATTCCGCCATGAGAGCAGGGCATTTTCACATCCGAGATGCGCTGCACTTTTAGCATGAAACGGTTGGTTACACTCATTGCTTTTTTCAATTTCACATGCTCCGGTACCTCAGACACGCAGTGCGCTGTATGATGCTGATGCAGTACTCTCGGACGCTTCTTTGCTGCTGCATCTCGCATGTAATCTACTCCAGAACAATTGCGGTTTGTTTTCTTTCCGGCACAATGAGTCTGCTGCTTCCATCAGCAAACGTGCGATACCGCTACCAAGTTACCGTACCCTTCGTACTGTTTACTCTCAAACTAGGCGAGCATACCCAATGAGCGGTAATTTATCACGTCGTATTTATCGCATTCCGGTCCTGCAGGTGCCTTTTTTTTTTGCTTCCATTTCGACACCGCACATTTGTGAACGTCCAAATCCATTAAATGTAATAGTTTGTAAGAATAAAGCAAAGTTTTCCGTACTGAACAATCATCCGAGATTTATGATAGAAATGACTATCTTCCATCGGGGTTACCGTGGGTTATTACCAGCTTTATCAATATTATACATATTGGCACTGATGACTACAGTATAATATAGCAGCAGAGCTAAAAACCGACCCATTTTCTCCTACAATTATTATAATGTAAGATTGCATGTCGCCAAGCCCGCGAGATGCTCAGTGTTGCAGATCACCCCCTTGTTCTGCTGGAAGGAAATGACCTTCAGATCGACATTCATCCTGAGAGTTAGGTCACCTCTACGCATGTACTGCCACTTATTTCAGTGTAAATTACATACAACTTTGTCATCTTCAGAAAAACGAGTGATGTCTGTCAAGGTGAACAATATTTTATTGGTGCAAAATATATATACGAGTATTGCCTGCACGATTACAGTGCTATGCATGCAAAATCACAACTGTACTGGTGTACAGTGAAACTGCAAGTTCCGTGCATTAACCACAAGAATGTATTACAAATATGACGTAAGTTTAGTAAGCGTTCAAAATATCTGCCCGGAAATTAACACAAATAACTGACGCAATATCATCCAAACTTTACTTATTTGAAGAAAAAAAATAGAATTTTGTTCATGGGCTACACAATTTTATGCTGTACAATCAATTAAGAAGAATTATGGTAATTGAAAGTACAACCACATTCAGTTCTCAAATTAACTCGTGATTATAATATTGAAGGGTCTGAGATCAAAAAGAGCCAAGTCCACTTTTGGGGGGGTTAATACGCGTCGAAATTATGTAGTTTAATGTAATTTGTTATTAATTACACATTTACGTATGCAGCTGAGCTGCGGCAACATATGGACGTAAAAAGTTTCAAGAGTGTACCAGTGACAGTTAAGTAATCATCAGTTTTTGCTCATTTTACGACCAGTTTTTTAAAACTGGACTTGGCTTTCATATTTTGACCAATAATTAGACCAAGGCATTGTAAAATTGTGTAATCCGAAATAAAATAAAAGATTAACTTGCTATTATTCATGACAGCATTTTCGGTTTGTCGTGACAGGTCTCGAATAATAAATTCAGAATTAATTAATTCCCCGCTCTAATTGCAGGCTCTTCCCCCCCGACCAGACATCTCTCTTGCCAAACAATGTCCGGCAAACTGTCACGTCCCCCGTCGACCAAGCGTCGTCCGGCCCCTCCCGTGCCAGAAATCAGGAGGGACGGACACTCAATCAAGATAGTCCAGAAGGACCAGTCCAGCAGCTGTGCAGCAGGTACGCCCCCATCCCCTCCAGTCCGGATCATCCTGAACAACAACAACAACATGAAGGAGAAAGAGGTGGGCAGCAACAGCAGCAACAACAACGCCGAGTCAGTCACGGCGGCAGGTTACGTGGTGAGCATCGCGATCAACGGAGCCCATCAGCGAAACGGGAACGAGACCCGCATCCAGGTAGGCCACAACCAGTCGTCGACCACGCTTCAAGAGGACAACATCTCGGACGGAAGCGGCGGCATGGCCTGTGTCCGGATTAGGGTCGGAGGCGGCGGCGCCACGCAGGACTATGCGGAGGCGTCCCGGAACCAGGATCCTTACTACTACTTCGGACAGGACGCGGCGATGGACAGCGGGGTGTGTAGTGACCACGACGGAAGCACGCCGCCTCCGATACCTCGAAAGGACGGCAGCCTGACCAGCAACAGTGGGGACAGTTACTCGGACGAGGACAGTGACGGTGAAAGTAACATAAGCACGGATTCGCTCAATCCGGATAAGCCTCCTCCGCTGCCTCCCAAGACCAAGATCGGTCGGGACAATTTGCTCATTGCGTTGAACGAACGCACGTACTTGGAGCGGAATACCAAAAAGGTGCTGGAACCTCCGACGGAAGACCGGTACCTCAAGTTTCATCTGAACGAGAACCAGGAGGAAGGTGAGCAGCCCAAGGAGAGACGCCGGGAAGAGGAAGTAGACGACATCGACGCCAGTTTCGCTGGGGTACGACACCTGACCGATTCACCGACGGACGACAGGACCATACTCAGCACAGCCGGTACCATCAGAGGGGTCAAGAACAGGGTCAGGGCAGGGATAGCCACTTTTCTACAGCAGAACACCATCGTCAAGGTGAGGACACACAATTTTTGTCTCGGGACATCATAAATGTTTTCTATTTTCACTGGATTGGGGCGTCGTAAAATTCCGCTCTCGCTTCTTAATAGACCATTCGGACATTGAAGTGCTAAAGGTTTTCTACTTTCACAGCGTGTGTGTCGGTTACCAATTTTCGCGCTTAAACGGAGCGAATCCGATCAACAATTTCCATGTTTGCTTGGCTTTCACGGGACTAATGGCCCGTTTCTTGCTACTCTATGGACACGTGGCCCATAAAATGTACATGGAGGTGCTGTCATTAAAGACAAGCAATGTTTATTGCTCCGAGCTTGTAGTAATTTGGCAAAAGTGCTTATCTATATTGGCAGGCTTGCCATATGACACGGGCATGAAAAATTGCTAATTTTATATCTGGCTTATCATCACATCTTGTTTACCAGGAAGACATACAAACGGGCTGTTGCTTTATGTTGCCAACAGAGCATTTATGGTAGTTCCGATCAGTAATTCATTAATAAAATTGAGCACTGTGAGCTGGTTCATCTAATTGCAATTTATTCGCATGGTCGATATCAATCTTGCCATTTTAAACTTGTGTTGAAGCAGGTTTCTTGCGATATCCGGATATCCTTAGAAAACCCGACAAGCCAGGATATTTCGAAACATGTTTATTGCCGAAGCAATTAAACACACCTGTTTTTATAATCTGGCTCGCCGATATTCGTCGCTGGAGCGAACAATCCGCAACTTATTCATCATCTCCTCCGATGACCTCATGGCGAGTGGTAAATAATAATGGTTCAAAGCACCTTCCAGGAAGTCCAGTCTCTGATTTTCGTTATCTCTTTCGGGGTGCATTTCCTGCGCCATGCTCAAGTTCATCGCCTGCAGCTCTGGAGGTACATGTCTTTGAGGCGCCAAAACTCTCCCAAAAGGAATTCCTGGTTGCTCACTCGCTTATGAAGGCCTGCTCTTGCCCTTTGGGACGCACTGACCATTACGGAGAAGAGAAAGAAAGAAACAGAAAGAAAAAAACACAGAATGAAATAAAAGGTCCGTCGCGTTTCACTTCCGATTCGAAGAACAGACGGGCGTGACGGACAAGTGAACGTTATGTAACACGTGAGCTTCGGTCAAGGTTCGAAGATTGGTCCTATTCTGGTGTCACTCAGAGGGTCAGTCGAGAGGCGCAAAATATACTTGTTGAAGAGGCCTGAAAACATATGTGAAGGTCAAGGCGAAACGACTTGTAACTGTCATTTCGCTGTATTGACTCGTTTTTCAAGCGTGAGGATCTTTCCCATGGTTTTCCCTTTGACCTCTGACCACCCGCAGCAAAACTTGACCAAACGACTTTTCGTTACCCACTATTCCAAATTTCAAGCCTATTTCTCTCAGCATGCAAGTTCGAAGTGTGACAAGCCGTTTTAATAACTAACAGCTGGGAAAAGAACGCCCGACCTGAATATGCACTACGACCATAAACAATCCGCAAAAACTAGAAGGATATTTGCAAATTGGATGCGACAACACCGGTAGATGCTGCGCCTACTTTTTTCGGTTGCAAAAGATACCGTTGAAACATGTTTTTGCCATCTTTGCTGCATCGGTATCCCAAGGACGTCGTGATCAACATCATAACCTTTCACGAGTTGGGCGAACTTGTCAGAAACGCCCTTCTGTGTATAACAATGCTCGCCTTTTTTTTGTATATATAAAAAAATACAAGTGCATATACAAACAGGGTGGTCCACAATATAAAACCGGAATCATTTTACAGATTGTTTACTTCAACAGTGCGACCACCCTGTACATCACAAACACTATATAGAAAGGCTTGTTTTAAGGTTAGGTTTGGAAAAACTTGTGGAGAAATTTTTTAAGTCCATTTTATACCGGTTTAACTGGCTAGAGACGAGATCACGTTGCATCCAGTTCCACATGCAATATTCTTAGTGCCCTACTCAGCTGTCCAGCCATTTTTTAAACAATTTTCTGTGACATTGTTTTAACGCGGAGAAGACAGGGCCCTACATTTTTTTTAATATTGTGAGAGTCGGTTCGTCACAGACTAAGGAAACAACCACAATTGATCACGCTGCAACGCTTCTAAAATAGCGTCCTATTACGAAATAGGGTGAGTCTAATTGCATGGGGCAGGCATTGCCTTAATTAAGGAGGCCTCGGAAGAGATAACAGCATGTAATTTCGCATGGAACACGACGCCCTCGTGTGCTCTGATAAAAAGGGACACATGTACACAACGAATTAACGCCTCTTCCTCCAAACAGAGGGGAAACAGGAAGTGATCGCTAATTTATACAAAGAGAGATGAAAAATTGCAGCGTTGTGAAATGTTTTGTTGGTTTAAAAAAATTAAAGTAAAAAACTCATTGCGGAAGTGTCAACAAGTACGTGTATGTAAATGTAACCAGCTCGCCAGTTAAAAACTTTCAAACATGTAAATTGATTCGCTTATACGTAACACGGTTTGCGAAGTCATAACGAGCTGTGTATTTCATTAACAGTGTTGCAAACAGCAGTTTCTTTAAAATGTACAGAAGGACTGCATTGTTGCCTGTAAAATATTAATGTTTCGCTTGTTAGGTGTTAACCGAACTGGCTGTGAAAAAAGGCTGTTAAAATACAGTAATTATTTCATCAACAAATTAAGTAAATTCGGGATATAAAAGTATAAGGTCAGTGGCTATGATAAAACCTGCCAAAGTAATATGAAGAATTTACAGGCTTACTTTAAAGGTGTAAAGTCGCACATTGTATTTGCCCGTTTCGCAGTGTAATTTATAGCCGAAGTGCTGCGAGCAGCAATTGTGACGTCACACGCCTTTCAAAACACAACCACTTTTATTATCGACACAAATCATCGGCAATCCAAGGCGTGCTTTATGGCCTTTTGCAGAGCGTAATTGCACGGAAATAGCGTTTCATTATTCATATGTATAAAAAAATATGACAACCAATTTCACGCCACTTAAATAGCCTCCTATTGGCTGCCAGAATGTTATCGGTCTGCTTGACTTTTGCATGACATCACGAGTACTCAAAAGGCTCAATTATAAAGTTGGAGCCCGGGGCTCCGAATAATTTAGATCCGTCGTCATAGTTTAGTTCCGCCCGCCCCTACTGCCATTCACTGGCTGAGTTTCATCCAATAATTTTCTCTCTATATCGTGACCCGGTTTTCTGAAACAACAACTACAGTGGTATGCCTTTTTAGTAGAGTAGGGTAGCCCGGAGCTCTGGCTGGCACGTACGGAAAGCAAGGCCAGGCAGTACTACCCAGCAAAAGAAGCAGAGTATGTCTGTCAAACGGGTTTTTATATATACTCGTGCTGGAGAGGAAATTCAAGTAGCTGCTCAAGTTTACACCGACAGGGACTGACGGATATTCTGATTGTCAGCAACGGGAATTGGCCCCGGGAATCGAGGGCATCTGGAAAAGCATCAATTTCTGGATCTGTCAAGTCTGGTTCTATCCAGGACTTAAATCTATAGACGTCTGAAAATGTAGTCAGTCACAATCGATTCATTTTAAAATGTGATTACGAACGATTTTTTTTGGTCTCAACTTATAAGAAGATTTCGAGTGGGAATATTACTAACGACACACTGTCTAGCAAACATCTCAAATTAGTCAAGGCGTAATGCATGCACCGTGTCCCTGCCTACTGTGTGCCTACGCCCTAAATAAGCGACATAACTAATTTCCTGCAAGGTGTGGCACTATACAAAAGGGTTGTGCTGAACCTCCCCTTGGAATCGCCCATTCAAATGTTCGCCATATTTGTCGCTCTTCATGTCATTGCATCAAGACATCATCAACAATAATTTCAAACGCAAGAAACTCTTGGCGTGTCGAGCTGCGGAAAACGAACCACTTCTCGAATAAAACAGCCTGTACTTTTCAAGCCTGTAACGAATCGGAATTACAGGGTGTTAAAATTGGTAAAAACGGTGAATGGTCACCACGCCTTAGCACGTATTCGGTTGTTTTTTTTTGGACTCGATGTTGTTCGTGTGCAACACAAATAAATCGGCAGAGGTGAAAGCATAGCCAATCAAAAAAATGGATAAATCAGAAGGTGTGACCGTTCAAAATTGACAAATTAGAAGGCACGATCCCAGATCTAACACTTCACTGTCTGGTGATCAGAAATTTATATACATTTATAGGTCTACTATTGCTCCTAACAAGCATTTCGAGGAAAGATGCTGAAGTACACAGTTATTTTTATTTAAAAAAATATTAATTCCTACTACGCGACAGTGGCACGTAACTGCTGAGTGACATTTTGTATAAAAGAGGGTCAAAATTCAGATCGTAAGATAGACGGACAGTTTTAAAAACCGTTGTTGGTGCGCAAATTTTGAACTCTGAATATAAAAAAATTCCGATCAAGTTTAAAGATTAAAATTCATCAACGGCTTTCAAAACTGTCATCCGCCCACAATTTTTGTTCTTCCAAAAAAAATTATAATTACGGGATTGAAAGTACTTTCTTTGAACTCTCTCACCTCTGGAGATCATCCTCGCATTGAGATCTGTACACAAAAAAAATAACACGATCCAAGGTTCATTCTGAAAGTGAACATTCCTGATGCTCGTGACCTCGACAACCAAGATGCATCTTCAAAATAAAAAAAATAAAAACCCATGGCAGGGTCGCGAAACGCATGCCTCTCTTCCATTCAGTGAAGAAAAAAAAAATTATTCGACGCGTTTCACTCTCGCTTGCAACAATCACCACAAGGAATCAGCTCTCCGGTATGGTTCTCCAAAAAGGAGATTCATTAAAACGTGGGAATCGCAGCGATGCTTTTCCCTCGACAGTTCCTTTTGTTTCGCTGTGGCTAGTTGAGAGGATATCCAAAATCTTGAGAACTAGGTCCTATTAATCCTTTCACTTCCTAAACGCGGCTGCATTTTTCTGGTGCTTTCGTTTTTTAAAAAAAAATATTTATTGAAAGGAGGATTTTTAGGTGCCAGGCGGTCACGGCATCGGAACTGATCGGATTTTGGGGGAGTTCGATTTCGAACGGTTAGAAGAATCGGGGTCTTGAAACTGCGCGTGCGTTAAGGTCACGACATTTTGATGACGATCGCGGAAAAGACAGCATGTGAGTTGCCACTTCCGTTTCATCCTCTTTTTATATTTCTTTTTGCATGAGGCGGCTACGCAACCAACAGAAGAAAATTCTCACTAACTATGGTACACATCCGCTCTCTCAGAAAACGTAACACTTCCTTATGTTTTATTTATTTTTTTCATTGGAAGGAAACGTAAATATGTTTGCAAACACTGATGGACTGTAAGTATAGAAAATGTGACCGCAGAAATATTCATGTAAAACATTTTTATGGAAAATTACGACAAGGAATCGTAATCAAAATTGAGGTGGTGGAAATATTAAAGGGCTATTTAGGTGAAACAACTCGAGAGCAAGATGTTTCGATAACAATGTGTCTTTTTCCCACATCGATAAGTTATTGAGCTTGCCAAAGTAGCTGGAGCAACATGCTATTACAACCTCGTGAGAAAAAGCTGCATAGGATAAACATGCCCGAAGCAAGGAATGCCTGCATATTACTCCATAATTATCTGGAATACTGCGTTCTAATTTACGACTACGACTAATGTACGAGTTGCAATACCCAATTAAGGAATTGCCTATTGTTACGATCGCAATTTTTTTTGCACAACACTCACATTTTTTAGCGTATGGCAGGCTGATTTGTACGTGCAGAAAAATTATAACCACTTTCTTGCTAATTCTCGCAACATTAAATTTTTTTTAAAAATACAAGTACGAATATTTGGTTAAAATTGTAGGTAGCCTAAGCATTTACTTATTATCTCGCATGGTTTTTCTATTTTTCATCGAAACATATTTCCGTTCAGGTTTTCATATAATTTTTGGGGGGGAAATTGATTGTGGCACCTATCTACTGTACCAAAAAAAAACACCCTGAAAATCCTTTTTATATTAAGAAAACGGTGCTTGAATACCCTTGCTTCTGCGTGATAATTTTTTTCCTCCACAATGCGCAATGTAACAATCCTCTGACAACAATGGGGATTCTGATTGCCCCTTGCGGTGTGACGTTATGTCATGAAGTGGGTCACCCTTTCCACCCCCAAAATAGTCGCATAGACCACCAGGGCATGACAGTTGGGAAGCGAAGTGACCGCCGTGACGTAACACTTTTATATACCCTTGTCTGTGGAGCAGACTAAAACCGTTATAACTCGCCAAAAACCTTCCCTTAAAACCGTTGCTCTATCTTACACGTTATATAATAATGAAATGTGTGCAGCTTTCCCAATTTTATAGTGCCGCTTCCATTAAATATATTTAAGAACCGTGCAAATTACTGAAAATAGTGTTACTTCTTGGCATTTCCTCTGTCAGAAGGCGATGGCCTTATTAAGCTGGATTTCATCACTTGTACAGTAAGATGAGGGCCGGGTTGGGCCTAGTAGGAGGGTCATTAAGATATTAACCGCGGCTGCCTCGCTAATTAAGCCAGCCATGCGAAATAGTCCAGATGACTCGAAATCAGGCTCCGTTATTACAATGGCAGAGGGGGAAAAAATTATAGTCGGCTAACGTGGCCTGCAGCAATAGTCGGTAATGTTTTCTGGCGATGGGTTTTTCTCACTTGCTTTTCCTCGTGTTTTTTGTAGCATGGCTGCTACTTCTTACCAGAGCATGAAGAATAGCGAGAGAAAAAAAAAACTGTTGTGCCAATTTCCTTCTAGAAGAAGTTACGCGACGTTTGGCTCTTTTTATAATATCAATTATTATTATTATTTACCGCTTTACATATGATGCACATATCCGCATGAGAGTGAATTAGTAGGACACAACCACGGATTGCATATGTCATATCATTTCAGATCCATTGCACATTTAGAGCGCAAAAAAATCAGGCTGTTCACTTCCATTCTGTCCTTCAAGGTTGGCTTGGTAAAATGTTAGCTGATTAATTATTCCGTGCGTTACACTCAGCGTATTGCACAGCAGGGTGGCCCATTATGCAGGTGAAGCTGCAGGTGGAGGGACTTTCTGATTAGAAGAATAAAAAGAAGAAGAAAAAAAAAGTGGACACCTTTCGTTCAAGGTGACCAAGTGGAAAAGTTGCAGAAATTTTCTCCAGGCCTGATGATGATGACACCATCATTATTCAACTCCCGGATGGGTCGGAATAACATCTGCATCTCAGCCACTCCTTCGCCTTTTGGTACGTCCATCACTGGAAAAACAGGCTTTTGATCCAGGACCTTCATTTTTTAACCACACATCTGAATCCGGGGCCAGCCTTTTAAGGACGTGCAATAATCCGGAACAAGCTATGATAATTTAAAAAACACAATGAAAATGAGGCCAGTCGCGTGTCATCGAAATTCGCAACCAATTATTACGCGACAGTTGTGTAACGAGAGAGTGCTCCACATACATTCACAACCTTATACAGGGTGGTGCATCATCCCACAAAAATTTCAAGAGCTAAAGGTTCAGTCGCCTCTGGTGCTAATGGCTTTCATCCTTTTCGCACAGGGCGTTAGCCTTTTTTTCATCTTGCTAAATCTGGTCATGCCAGTGTTGGTGGCAGGACAAGGCACCCTCGCCTCCTCCATGTCTGGCACTATAGGAAAACAATGGGCAATGTCAATGGATGCCAAGAAGAAAAACCAACGGGGGGGAGCCCAAGAGGCCTCGAGATTCGACGCGAATCGCTTAGTATATAAAGATAAGGCGGGGGCCCCTCTCTTCCGGTGGCCCAACAATGGATTCTCGAATTTGCAACGCCCGTCTCATTGGGAACCGCGATTTATTACTCGCGAAGTGGGAGGCCCGATTGCAAATCAGGTGTGGGCAGGAATGCAGAAATTGGCACGGATTGTATATGTAAACAACGATGCTCACCCATCCCATAGGTACAGTCATTTCTATAGGAGTAAGGTAGCAGACATGAAGCTCAAAATAGCCTCCAACAGAGGCCATCTTCCTGACAGGTCGTGAGGAAGAGGCTATTTTGAGCTTTACTCCTCACGCATTGATTTGTAATAATAATTTATTTCCATCGTTTCAGAGCTTTGTGGAGAAGGAGCATGGCAAAGTTGTGGTGTACGTGACAACAATGGGAGTCATCCGTGACACATACCTGAAGTGTCAGAAGGTGAGGCAGATACTTCGAACCCTTCTGATCAAGTATGAGGAGAGAGATGTCTACATGAGCAAGGAAGTCCAGCAGGAGATCAGGGAGAGGATGGGATGCGACACTGTGTCATTGCCTCACCTCTTCCTCGAAGGAAGGCATCTTGGGGTGAGTCGAGAAGTCAGTGGACTTTAAAAAAAAGGGGGGGTCCATTTCAATCTGTGAAGAGTAGAAGAAGAAAAAAAGAGACCGGTCGGACAAGAAAGTCCACATAGCTGAAGGTTTCCACAGGAAAAGGGTTGGGTGAAATGGCTTCGAGTCATGTTTATGTAAAGTGACAGGAATGATGGCTGATTTATCTGGCAAAACCCGCAGCAGGTGGAAAACGGGGGAACGACCTTGCACCGGCTTAAATTTGAAGCGTGAAAATATATATATATTTTTAAAAAAATCCTGTCCGCCAAGGCACTTCATAACAAAAATATTAAGCAGCAAATGACACGTCCAGAATGCGAATCGAATCGCGCTTCAAGGACTTTGCGAAAAGAAAGTGGCACGATTGTTGTGCTAATTGAGGCGGAATTGCGCAAACCGCACATCCTCCGCCTTCAAGTCTAAAAAACCGCTAGTATTTATCCACATTTTAAAAAAAGACAATTAGGTTTAGTTACGGTCACCACACGGCCATGGTCAACGATTTTTTTTTTCTTTTTCGAAAAGTCCCATGCATATGGTTCTTCCGCCGTCGTAAAAAGGCCTTACACAGTTAGATGTACACACCAAATTGCGGCCGTCATTAAGAAGTACGCTACATAATACAGCGGCCTTCTGTTTTTCCTGGAGCACACGGAAACTGATTAAAAGCACGTGCCGCCATTAAATTTATGTGGAAGGCACGCTTGTTTGTGCGGAAACGCACTTTCTAGTACAGCTTGTAGAAATGACTAATATGATCATTGCTACCGCTTCTTGAATACGTACAACAATCAGCAACTGGTAACATACTGTGACACAGGGTAAGAATTAATATGCTATAATGTCAATTCAATACAGTGTATGAGGATTGGCTTCGTTTGACTGCCAGTGATTTCAGTTTTTCACTGTATATAATATGAGTGACAGAGTCGCTTCTGGGTGATTGTTGGCCCGCAAACTGCTTTCTAGACCTGATCGGAAGTGCGATTTGCTATCTGACAACATACAAAGAGAGGAAGCCTAAATGGTTTGTACTGAGTGACGCCCCCAAAAAAGTGGGTCAAACACCTAAAAAATGATTAATCGGCAGTCTCATCCCAGTTGCTCATCCCAGCATCCATTTTGGCCAGGGGTCGATCCAAAAATCACGATCGTTGAGTCGCATGTAATCAGTTATTGTGTCATGAGAATGCGCGATATATAGAAGTAGGTTATAGCTGCTGCAATTGCCTGCAATCAGACATAACATGAGGGGGGGTGAAAGGCCTTTTAGGAAAAGAAAAAAAATGATTAATGAAGAGACCTAATCAAGCGAGGAAAGTGACTTGCAAGAATGCTCAGAAATGGTGTGGAAATTTTTGGGGGAAAATGAGATGTGCGCTCTCATTCGCAGTAATTCTTGGATCAAAAAAGAAAGGAAAAGATCGTGGCGGTTTCTTTGGTGACAATAAAAGGCATAGGTTGGAAAAGAAGGGCAATAATAATGAAGCACGGAATGAGGAAAACAAGGCAGTTTCTTAGGGTTTAATTTTACTTTTTACCATTTTTTCCTCCAGGTCAGCTCTTAGGCGGTTTCAAGGTCTAGAAAGCGATAGAAATAGACAGTTTGACACGGAATTTTTTTAAAAATTGCACTTTCAATTAGTACAAAAGAAGTACTTAAGCCGTCAGTTCCTATCGGATGCGAAAACAAGTTGTTTACTCGCGAATAAACGATCGTGTGGGCATTTTTCAAACAAAAATATGATGCTTCATTGAGCATTAACTGTGCACGTAAATTACTTTTTCTTTCGTTTATGAACTTGGGAGGATTACATGGGCTCCTCTGCTCACATGTATTATTTAGAGATCAGTTACATCAAGCGTGAAGGCTCCTTTGTAAGTTTCCAAGTTCAACCGTTAATTCCACTTTCAATTACCTTCACAAAAAAAGCTCCCTAAGTACCTTTGTCAGGAGAATAATGTGCATGTGTGTATTGCAGATCATACATGCGTAAAGGAAGGTGGGGAGAAAAAAAGGACCTGCTTGTGACCCCGTTAAGATATTAAAACGCCCTTAACACACATGTAGGAGGAAACTGGAGAAACATGCTTCCGTTCTCAAATTCCAATCTAATCCAGCACGAATCCGCGGCCTTCTTTTTTGTGCGTGCAAAAAAAATTTCTCTCTCTGCAAAATTAAATCCATATCCGCCATATTGGATCCAGACGCCAATAAGACAAATAGGAACAGTATTATAATTATTTTAAATATTATTGTTATTTTATTGCCTTACTGATAACGTCAATAGTGACGTCACTCGTACCGGTACATTTTCGGAAAAATCGGAGTAGTTCCTTCTATAAATTATTTTCTGCCCTATGCTGCCAATTTCGCTGTTAATTTGGCGGATTCCACTTGTTCAGCGATAGTGAATCCGGCCATAAATTTTTTGACGATGTGCCATTAACAATAATTTTGTGCTGGGGCGTGGCCTAGAGAGCGTGACGATGTGTCGGACGCCAATTTGTGCCACCTTTGTCAGAGATTAATGGAAGGCTTCATGCAATAACCCTCAGACATTTTTTTCTGATGGGGTCCCCTTAATTTGCCCCGGTTTGTTAAACCCGAACCCGGAGTTTGCACAATGCCACCGGTGTACATACATACAAAAAAAAAAACAATTACCAAGGGTGTCTCGTAAAGAACCGGGCCTAGGTCAGGGCACGGAGCCGTATCGCAATTTTTTCTGCGAAAAAAATTGAAACCTGCTTGGCCATCATCGTGATATGCGTGTTATTTCCGGCTTTCTCGCATTTTCACCATCAGCACACACACGACTTTTTGCAAAAAAAAATTATCTTAGTACTTTCCTGATAGTGTTCTTGACAGTTTGTCAGGTATTTGACGACACGCACTTTTGTGTTAGCATGATGCATTATGGATGAGTGAAAACGCCTCAAAAGCTAACGACCTCTTCTGAACACCCCCCCATATAGTCGATAGGACTGAGAAAGTGATCGGAAGTGTCACATGTATGTCGCACATTTCAATACAAGGCTAAGTAGGGTGCAGGTGTGCCGTAACTTTCATCCATTTATTAATAGCATTGGTAATGGCACCGTTTTGTACAAATCCGTTATTCACTTGCTACACGTATGGGATTAGTGTTTTTACAGCTCCGGAAAAAACCCAAGGATTCCCTCGGTCCAACGCCTCTTCCTCTTCTGATTTGTAGTGTGTTTCCTATTCAGTGGAATTCGGAGTGGGTCCTACCCTTCAGGTAGAATCGTTCCGCAGGATGAAGTTTCTCGGAGGGAAAATTACTTCCGTGGGTGTGTGGATGTTTTTTATCCTTACTTTTTTTTTTCATGACAGGAAGAATCCCTACGGTATTGTGGTCAGCAAAGGTCTTCCGGGGGGCCAACCCTCTACTTACGGCCTCGAATTCTCGAATCTTAAAACCTCTGATTATTTGCCTACTTATGTGTGTAAAGGGAGTTTCATATCTCGGAGCAACTTTTTGGCCAAATCTTTTTCTTCTTCTTTCCCTTACCTGGAGGCAGACCAATTGTTCAATTGTTAAAGGGGGAAGATGTGGAAGTGACGCAACAGCTTGGGGACATCCGACCTAAAATGCGAGCTCCTTTTTTTTCTCCGAACGAGAAAGTTTTTTGAATAGTGTCATGCCGTTATGTGCAAAAGAAAAAAATGTCTTGTGCTCGACTAGCACGAGGCGGAGGAAAAAAACCGGTTTTGAAATGGAGTCAAATATTTGTAGTAATAGGTATGTCCATATGGGCTTGGAGGAGGGCTTACAAATATGTTAAGAAGGTCGGAGTGTGTGACTTGCGAGGATATTATTTTCTTCTTAATGTTGTTGTCACTTCAAGCACGACACATCTATAATATTAAAATCCTTGCGGGAGTTGGCTGAGCCCTATTGGTCCGCCGCATATTGTTACCGCCACCTCTCCATTGGCCCGCGTTCTATACTCATGCGCAATGATTGCTATCCTCTGATTCTTGCTATCCTCTGATTGATCCTCTGATTGCTATCCTCTGATATCTTGCTATCCTCTGATTGGTCCGACGCATATTGTTACCGCCACATCTCCATTGGCCCGCGTTCTACTCATGCGCAATGGGGGTGTAAACAACTCCTCTGTTGGGTTACCGGGGAAACTGTACATAATGCCAAT
Organism: Catajapyx aquilonaris; assembly: GCA_000934665.2. Lineage (NCBI taxonomy): Eukaryota > Metazoa > Arthropoda > Diplura > Dicellurata > Japygidae > Catajapyx > Catajapyx aquilonaris. The sequence continues at coordinate 52,009 of KZ538313.1, forward strand.
TTCCTGATATTTCCATTAATTATGAAATAATTTTGCACAAAAAATATGTACACTTCAGAAAACATAGTTGCAAATTAGTTAATCATTTTAACCATAGTTTCCGGATTGTGAGTACAAAGCAGATGTGTAACAATAATAATAAAAACATTTCCTGCATCACTTTCCTTATAGCTCTATTACATTTATTTAAAATGAAGAGAGAAAAAAACACTATTTCATTTTAAAATTAATGTGCGATTTGTGGTATTAATTGCAAGCCATTTTTGTTACAGGATTCTGATACCATCGAGAGGTTAAATGAGTCTGGAGAGCTTCGGAAGCTGCTGCGACCATACAAAGTAAGTATAAACCCGGCACCATAACAATGATCCCAAAGGAAAAAAAAAAGGCAATGCGTGCATCACAACTCCGGAAGAAAAAACAACAATACACTCGGCTGGAAATGGCCCTAATTTTTTTTTCCTCCATTTGAAAGAAAAAAAAATCCGCGTAATTTCGCGTGACTTCCTACATTTTTATTCCCACGCTTCCAAGCCGTCATATTTTTAAAAAATATTCTGAGAAAACAAACAAAATATAAACAGGAAATGTTGCTTTCCTATATTTTGTCCAATTTTTTTTTTGGATTAACTGGACCGTGTCTTGTCGTCACATTTTTTTTTTCTTCTTCTTCTCCCCTCTCGCTTAGACAAGCCCATACTAACGGTATGTAGCCTGGGCCAAATTGCCCAAAGTAGGACGTAGCAAAACCTATCCTTTCGCGATGGGAGGAGAAAAGCAAAGGAATTCTCAAGTCCTCAGTTTAAAGAAGTCTGCAATATACACCTTACACGAGGGACTAGCATACTGACCCCATTTTTTTTTTGTAAACAGGTGGGCCACACTATGGTGGAGCCGAATGAGATAACAGGGCCAAAAACTGGGCTGGGCTTGGGAATTTACTTTTACCGCATTCCCAAACGGTTTTGATTGACAATGAGGTGTAACTTGCCAAAAAGCCTGAGGCATATTGATCTACTGTAGACAAAATATGTCTACAATAATTATTATAATGTAAGCAAAACTCACCAATGACTGAACCTCTTTCACACAAGTCCACACAGCTACTGATAACATTTTTTTTGTAAAACTATGTCAAATTGGGGCCACACTAGGATTAAAATAGGCAGCATATGACTTGCAAAAAATTGGCAGATTTCCAAGTAAAATGTAATCACTTTTGCATAACCTTTCATGTTATTAAGTATGTTGTTGCATTGCAGACAACTTGCAACAAGTCAACGTGTGAGAAGTGCGGAGGATTTCGTCTGCTTCCATGCCCGGTGTGCAGTGGAAGCAAGAAGAGCGTACATCGCAATCATTTCACTGCTGAATTTGTGGCCCTCAAGTGCATGCATTGCGATGAGGCGGCACTTGTTAGATGCAACTTGTGCAATGATGGGAACTAGAAATGATATACCTTGGTTACATTTGGCTCGCATTGAGTTGGGACAGTTTACAGGCAACAATGAGAGCAAAATTATAATGCTTTTGGATCCTACAGCTTCTTGTACAGGTTACGTATTGGCCAACTCAGTGCCAGCCAGTAAAGGGTGAGAAAAAATATTGCAGCAAAAGTTGGTACTCGCCAACATTTTACTTCGCACCATTTTTTTTTTTTTTGAGCCTGCTTGATCAAATTTTTCCGCATTAGTGACCAAGTTATTCATAATGAACTGAAACCAGCCGCAGCAATGTAAGTATAATGAATGGCAGCAAAATAATGGTTTTCCGTCCAGTCAGCATCGGTTTTTTTATGTCATTCATGATCACTATTGTAATTTTGATTGTACTGTACATAAATAAATAATTAAATAATAATACAAGTTCTACTATGTTCAATTGTTCAGCAAAGTCAATGCGCTTAGTTCACAACATGAAAGTCTACCAGCCCAGTCTTGAAATAAAGGTCAGTAGTACGCATTCAAAAGGAAAATGTATTTGCACATAATACACGACGAACGATCCAAAAGGGTGTCCAGAACTTTTTGGCACTTACTGTAGTTTAAAAAAAATTATCACTGAGATCAGATATTCATGTAGCCACACTTAGCAAAAACTTGCTACATTTTAGAATAATCCCGAGTCACACACGAATTTGTTCAGGTCACATGATATCTTCCGAGTATTACATGAATGAGCCCAAGATACTGATGCGAATCAAGTTGCCATGGGAGACTTCAATCGCATATCCAGTGTTACTTCACTTTTTCTTGCGTTTCTTGGCTTGCCTGCTTTGAGGTGACTCATCCGAAGTTTGCAGAATGCTTTCTTGGCAGCTCACAGGTGAGTCACTGACATTAATTATCTCATCTAGATCCTGGTCGCTAACGATGGCATTGTTGGCCTGGGCTTCCTCAGCTGCAGCTGCTGCCTCCTGCTCTAAACTCTGCAGCATTTGGAAGCCAGGCTCCAAGGTCTGTTGGGCATGTTCAGAAAATGCTTCATCCCCATCTTCTGGAGCTGGAAAGTGAATTTCAGGTACATCTTCATCTTCATCTCCATTCTCCAAGTCTTGGCTGATGTCCAGACTAGCATCCGTCAAGGCTGGAAGAATTGGTGTCGGAAAAGGCTGCAGCTTTACAGTCTCGTACTCCTTCAACAGTTTGTGACACCCCTGCAAGGCGCGCTGGCGTCGGAGGAGGATGCGGCGGTGGTAGTAGTCATGGAGTGTCAAAACACTGCCGAGGCCCATCTCATGAAACACACGGTCCATGGCGTCCTGACAGTTCAAAAGCAATTCATGGAGTCATACCCTACATTTTGCAAGCCCATGTAAATAATTGTCCTTATTTTAAAATGAATTTTGGTGTTTTTTGTTTGAAGAAATACGTATTAGTTTCAAACTATGATCGATCTAAAATAATAATAATAATAATATTATATTATGTTATATTATATACGTACGGTACTGTCCTGCCCTTTCACATTATCCACAATAAAACACAAGTAATGCATAAGTCAGGAACGCACTCGGTCTGCTATGTTCTTTTGTTTGCTTTGCTGGCACCCTACCAACCGAATCGAATGACTGCCAATAACTGCGAAAAATTGTCAATTTCACCCCATACAATTGGTCTCATCATGTACTGTACATGGATGGACATATTAGCAGTTTTGGGTTTTTAGCACTTTCTGGTTTTCCTAATTTCAGATAAGAGATTGCCAATCTGTACTTGTACTTTCAGTGAATCGCAAATATATCAACTCACTGGAAATCCAGTGGGTCCAAACAATGCCTGGCCATCCACAGCATGCCTCAGGAGCTGGACCATCTTTATCATGAACTGTTCAGCTGCACCTACTACTGCGTCAATCGCAGATTCCGCAGCACCTGTCAAGGGAAAGAACTATATAGGTATGGCATCCAGAATCACATTAGCCATCCAACAAGGCATGAGAAAATCACTACCCAAGCTAGCTTCTGTAACTTTTATCAGTAATATTTGCACAAATGCATTATAGGGTGAAGGAATACTCATGTACTTGCTATAATCGCTAGGAGCAGCCTGAGAGAACATGCAAATCTAATATAGGAATGAGCAAGTAGTTTTGGGTGCCCATGCGTACAGTGCCTTTAAAGTTTCTTGACGTCACATCCACCCTGCCAACTTCAAAGCAGCAAAAGTCAGCTTGAGGGCATCCAAATAATCCAGCCTTGAGAGAAAAACTCATCGTCCATGTACAGCACAGTACGTGAACAAATCCCTTTGGAGTAAGCATCCAGGTGGGACACCTCTGCTGTGCTGTTGTAGTTTAACTCATACACTAACATGATTGGTACTGCATTGTAATCCTACGAGACAATAATGTCAGGTGTGCCACTGCATTTGGTGATGAAAGCATGAAATTTAGTACGAATATCCCTCAGACCCTACTTTTCAAATCCAGATGTGGCGCCACGCCCGTTTTCGCCCAGGAGGAGGGTTGGATACCCTGAAGCGAGTGACAAGTCTTTTTCTGAACGAACTATGCTCCCCAGGAGGAAATGTGTCAAACAAATGTTGTAGAGAAACATGTATTCTACAAAAGAGTATAGAGTACCTTTTCCACGTACAGGCCGTATTTTCGGAGCTACAGCGACTTGAACCCTGGCCTGCATGCGCGCGGCGGGGCTGGGTGCAACAGCAACGTTCGTAAATAAACCGACCCCAGGCCCGTTGTACAGTACTGTGCGTAGTGTAAGCTGCTTTAACTAACGTTTAATAAAAATAATTAAACTAACCATAGATTTTTAGTATCTCTTCAAGAAAACCTCTGTAATATTTCTTCATTGTTGAGACATCCTGACATTTTTTTGGACTTTTATTATTTATTTATTTTTTGCCAATGCACAGACACGCTGCACCCGGATAATTTGTGACTACAATGTAAATTACCTTTGAGCGTACCATCAGACTATCTGGCAATTACAGTAAAACCTCGATATAACGCTCTTCAAGGGGCAGCCCAAAAGTATCGTTATAAGCGGAATAGCGTTATATTCGGGAAAATTTACCATATGGAAATGATCAGGGGACCGGAAAAGCAGGAAAGCGTTATATGCAGGAGTGTTACCGTATTTACTCGCATATAAGACGCACTTTTTTTCCGATTTTTGTAGCTCAAAAAGTAGGGTGCATCTTATACGCGTGTGCATCTTATACGGCAGGGCACAAAGGGTGAAACCCGTGAGAAATCGTGAAAATCGTTTATTGAAAAATTTAAAAACATGGCACATTCGAATCAGTCATCGTCGCTCTCCTCGGCCTTCCACACACGTGCACAATTCCGGTGTGACCTTGCCAATTGTCCCATTTTCCACTAGTCCCCCCCCNCCCCCCCTTTTTTTTTACTACATGCATTGCACATGCATTGCACACGAGGTTGCTGCCGGCAGCTCGAGGCCAGTTCCCAAACTACGGCAATAAATATGGGTGCGTCTTATATGAGTCAACAACCGATTTTCCATGATTTTTCGCCTCAAAACCGGGGTGCGTCTTATACACGTGTGCGTCTTATATGCGAGTAAATACGGTATATCGACGTTTTACTGTACCGGTATACACGATTTTTCCTTCACCCTCTCTGTAATTCCAGTCAAAGAAATAGTAGGACTTGCAGCAATTATAATCGTAACAAGTTCAGGTAGATGACACATTTCACTTCCTAATTGGCTTTGTGCATTGGTGACTTCAAATTTGAACATGTGGCATACTATCAAATCCAGTGATGGTGAGAATGGCAGCACAGCTCCTCTTAAATACCAATTTACTGGCGTCACCAGTGAGCATGAAGGGCTCCTTGCGTTCCCCTGCAGCAAACTCACTGCAATAAAATGATATCAATATAGACCATTGCCATCACTCTTGGCATGAGTCTGTTGTCACCTCAGGTTCCGATCCATAAAGTGTAAGGGATAGGTATACTCATTGCGAGGCTTCCAAACTGGACCTTCTGGCATGGGCGGAGGTGAGCTGCCTTCAGCCGGACTCCCATCACCCTGTCGGCATGAAGACACTAAAAAATCTGACCACAAGTACGCTAATGAAACATACTTTTGCTTGTACCTGCGGGTAGGAGTCAATCATGTTGGTAAGCGTCTCCGCATACTGCATCAACTCTATGGTGTGAACGACGATCGGATCCATCGCAATGGCCTCAGGCGGAATGCTGCGAATTCAAAAACTGAGATTTAGAGAAACCGTTTGTGATGACAACAACAACGGTGCGTACTCTAGCATCTGTGGGTGTTCCACAGTGGACGGCTGGTGCCTGTCCGAGCTCTCCAGCTCTATGGACCTGTTGGTGGTGACCATCTCCCACTCCGCGTCGGTCACGAAGAAAGGCTGGTCACTCATCTCGCCCCAGTGGGTCACGCAATGATCCATCGGCGGAGAAGAAGACATCATTGGGCCACACAAGCACTCTCTGGAAAAAAAGGACACAAACGTGCCAAACGCGATCCAGACGTGGTGAGCCCGACCGCGTCTACTAGCTTTTAAGCATACCTGAGACGACTAGGGTGCCCTGCCAGACCGTGTCTCGAACGCGTCTAGTTTAACCGTACCCGACACGCGACGAAGAGAGACGCGGTCAGTCACTCCCTGGGCGCCGCCATCTTGGTACAGTGCTGCCAACCCGAGAAGTGTTGCCAACACGACCAATTGTGCCAACCGGACAAGTGCTGCCAACCCGAGAAGTGTTGCCAACACGACCAATTGTGCCAACCGGACAAGTGCTGCCAACCCGAGAAGTGTTGCCAACACGACCAATTGTGCCAACACGACCAATTGTGCCAACCGGACAAGTGCTGCCAACCCGAGAAGTGTTGCCAACACGACCAATTGTGCCAACCGGACAAGTGCTGCCAACTGAAACTTTGAAGCGAGGTGGATGCAGCTTTAGGTTTTTAATATTGTCATTTTTTAAATAAAAAAAAGCTTTTAAACGCGATATGAAATGATACTTATTTGGTGTGTCTCTTTTGATCCTTTCTTTTTTTGGATTGTTTACGGTGAATGAGCCAGTAACTGCATATTTTGGCAGATTTCCATTGCCAAAAATGTGTGTGTCCTAGCACCACGAACAAGTAAATTTAAAAAAAAAAACTCTCCGGAGGGGGATTCCACAGACTTGTAGAATCTGGATTCTATTCAAAGGGCATATTCACAGCAGCATGGTCGTGCAAGATCGGGTTTCTCGGAAAGCAAAAAAGTTGCCAAGGTGACACTGTATACACTACTAGCCTACAACAAGGAGAAACCTAACATCAAGGTAAATTATTATAAAGAAAAGGACCAGCATTGGAATAACCAGCAGTGAGTAATTAGCCATTTCTTGTCATCACTAGAACTTGATTCTCCAGTGATTCTCAAAAACTATTTTAAACACATTAAATCGTAAAAATTGCATGTAATTAATGTAACTCAAAACTGAAGTAGCTTAGTTAAATTAGCTGACCTTCACTAACATTATTATTATTATTATTATTATTATTATTATTATTATTATTATTATTATTATTATTATTATTATTATTATTATTATTATTATTATTATCGTCTACGTAAGCAAATTACATGAGTCGGCATGAAACATATTGTAGCCTATGGATGTTGGGTCACCTTGCTATCTGGGTGTGAGTACTCTGCTTTTAGACACTTGGCAAAAATACCAGTGGAGTGCGAGTGGGAGAAAAGAGCGCTTATCTTCCAGTACAGAGAAAATTGAGCCTCCTTTTCATCGTCAAGAATAATATTCTTGCTGACATAGTGTATAATATACACTATGTCAGCAAGAATATTATTGCCCTTATTGCTAGTATTAGTATATTATACTAGCAATAAGGGCACAGACAAGAAACATGAGTCGACAATTCAATGTGAAATAATGATCAGTCGGAAAAATGAAAAGTACAGCCTAGATAAAAACTGAAAAAAGAAAAAAATGCATCATCATCATCATCATCACGACATTTCCCTGTGAGGGGTAGTCAGCGATGAAGGGAGACGCAAGCTAACCCAGCATAATTATATGAACTAATAATATTAGTGGAGATAATGGATACCCCGTGATAAATCCTCCTTGGGCTTCTTAGGGGATCATCTTTTAATTGACCAACTTTAATCATTGCCTGCGCTGTGATGGATTTTGATTGTGGGAGGAACCGGAGAACCCCGAGAAAACCCACGCGAACACGGACAGAACCCATCGAAACTCTATCCACATAAGCATACTCTGTCCGATCCGAGGATCGAACTCGGGACCTTAGAGGTGGAAGGCTGCGGCGCTATAACCACTCCGCCACCGTGTCGCCCAACAGATATCGCGAGGTTTTATGAAAACCTTTCTCATGTCCCATTCAGGAAGTGTACAGTATGTCCATTGAGTCAATGCCACTCAATTTTTCGACCCCGTCTTACGACGACCAGCTATACGCTATTTCTTAGTTGTCACTCCGCGAGCCCTCTCATTCCATTTTTTCACTACCATGGTCTTCCTCATTGCAGGTTCTGCCAAATTTTGGCTACGGGTGCGCTAGTAGAGATATATATTGTGACAAACCTGAGACGAAATGAAATAATCATAAATTCCAATCTTCATGTTTACAGTGAAATTATTTTCATTTTTCAATATCGATAACACCATCCCCCCGTACCTTCAGTGATGCAACCTTTCTAAGTGACACTTTTCCTGCAGGTACACACCATGGCTAATAATTCTTCCACACCAGAAGGAATGAACATGAGAGTCCAGCTGAAGGTTCAAATGTTGGACGTACCTGTGGAAGACCCGGACGGCAGCAAGGCAATGGCCAGAGCAGCTGAACTCGGCCGATGGGATCAGGTGTTTCGGATGGTCCAGAACGGAGCAAATGTCCGATCAGCATCATCTGAGGGCAGGTCGGCCATGCTCATCGCGGCTGGACGTGGCTACTGGGACACGGTCAAGTGGATGGTGATTGAAGGAGCGGACATTTGCTCAATGGACTACGAAGGTCGGAATGCCCTGGTCATCGCAGGACAGCAAGGGCAATGGAAAGTGGTCAAATGGCTCGTGGAAAAAGGATCTGACAACAGGTCTTTAGATGTCAGAAATGTCGGACAGACTGCGGTTGAGGTGGCGGCTGGACATGGTTATTGGGACATGGTTAAATGGCTGGTCAATTATGCTTTTGATGTGTGTAACACAAGGTATGGGGTCAGAACTGCGGTGGTCATTGCTGGTCAGTCCGGTCATTGGGATATGGTCAAATGGCTGGTAAACCGTGGAGCAGATTACGTCCACGCAGAGAAATACGGGGAAGGGACGGCGGTGGTCATCGCTGCCGAAAATGGACAGTGGGATAAAATCAAAATGATGGTCAAAAGTGGAGTGGACATCCGATCAGTACACACTGGGTTGAAGGTGGCTGCCAGTATTGCGATTGAAAACGGTCGAATGGACATGACTGAATGGCTGCTGGACAACATGCCTCATTGCGACGCTAGCGATGACACCTGTAAATTTCAACTACACTATGCCGTAAATTACGATCATTTTGATATCATGAAATTGCTGGTACACAAAGGGGCTTACGAGAGGGGTGAAATGTTGGACGAATTCACTAAAAAAGGTCACTTAACCGCAGCCAAATGGATATCGAGCTACACTACTCCGACATTTTCATGCAATTCAAAATCTAAAGAACTAGTGGTAAAAGGATATTACGTTCGTCTCCAAGACGTAGACGTTGCTATCAAAAAATGCACTAACATTAAGATCCTTGAAGTCCATGCACTTAACACACTCTTTTTAGACCAAGATCTAGTGAAATCTAACTTGCAAGCTGTGATCATAGCACCGATCTGGAATGTCGTGGGAACCAGAAAGATTACCTTCAGCAGCAACTCCGGATCTCCTAGTTTACTAGCAATCGGAAATTTTGTTAACAGCCAGGATCTTACTATTTTAGTCAACAACCAGAAAGGTCTTCCTAACATGCAAATCGCAGGAAGTTCCCAGTTAATTCCACTGGATGTTATAAATTTAGGATGTAATTCAAAACCATATCGTGTCGTAAACAGTTACCAGGCGTATTTGAGAGAAAGATCAGTCGACAGGGAGTTAAAACAAGAGTTAATTGCACTATCAAGGCGATTAACTTTGAGTCCTAAGGTCGGTGCTCTTTACGGAACGTATGGGTTGATTGATGCTCTGAGCGGAATGGAAAACCAGTTTCATGAATTGCACGACACGATTGATTTCGCTCCATTTTATCAGATACTATTGCAAGGGATCAGCAAGTACGCAGAACATCCGATCAGTACCGAAAAATCTCACGAGTACAGAAAAGCTCTTAGTTATTTGTACACGGCCACGTTGTCAAAAGCAAGCGAGCTGAACTATCGCTCTGACGGCAGCTTAATAATAGACATCAGCGAGTTCCTACGAGTAGCCATCGAGGACATTGTAAAATTGCAAGACATTTCAGACAAGTTTGCCATGAAGCAACAGATCGAAAGACGCAATGCTGGATACAAGACCGAAATAGACAACAAAATCAAGGAAGCCATGCAATTCACTGCCAAGATAACGGCCGAAATAGACGCCATCAACGATCAAATAGAAAGAGAAATAACGAAATTGGTAGAAGAGGTTAGAGAGATGGTGAAAAGAGCCGAGAAGGAGAAGGAAGAACTGGAGAAGAAGCGTGAGGAACTGAAAAGAATGAGGGCTCTCGGGGTGTTGTTTGGTGTGTTGAAAGGACTCAGCGTCGTTTTAGGGTTTTTAGGTCCTATAGGCGCAGTAGCTGGAGGAATACTAGGAGTTGCTACGGGTATTGCCGAATCGTTCACCATGCGAAACAGACAATCCGGCGGGCCTGTAGAGGCAGTACCTGCTGGAGTCAAAAACTTGCTGGAAACTGCTGAAAACGGAGTTAATTACGTGATGAAGAGAAACCTACAGGCTTTCAACGAGCAGCTGAGCCAGCTGTCCAACGAGGCCAGCAAGTATCCGGACCAGTTAGGGGACACTTCAAGCGTGGTGACGGACATCCAGAGCAACCTGTCAAACGATGAAGCAGATGTCGACGAGCTGCAATCACAGCTGGACACAGAGTTGGCTAGAAAAAAGCAAGAGTTGGAATACAGGCAGACTGAGGCTGACAGAAAGACTCAAGGTGCTTTGAAGACTATTCAGTATGCGCATAAGGCTCTTCATGTGGCTCAAGTGTCGACTGATATTTACCTCAAGTATCAGCACGACTCTGACCAAATCGAGCAGGTGGAACAGGCCATAAAGCATGTTGATGCTAAAATAGCAGGGTTGAAAGTGTACGAACAGAAAATATACGACTTCATGGGTCCTACCCTGAAAAACATGCGCAGTGACCTCAAACAGTTGGAAGGTCACTTAGAAAACAAGACGCTCGTCGCTTTAGACTTCACCAAATGGCAGGTGCAAACAGCCATCGAGGATATGAGGATTGAGATGCACAAGTTCACTGAAGGTTTTGAGACTCAAAGCACGTTAACTAGGCAGATTCAAAAGTTAAACGAGGCCATGACTACACTAATCAACGTGTATGATCGAATCCAAAATTATGGCGAGCAAAAAAGGCTGGCTGATTACATAGCTGAAATTGCGCTATCGGGTCACGTCACAGTTTACAACAATGAACTTGGAGATGCAATTACAAAGTTGGACATTATGATCAGATCTAATGTGGTGTTGGGTCATTACAGGGAGGCTGTCACGGCTTACAAGCAGTTTGTCTTTCCGTTCGCCAATTTTTATTTAGACCAGTTCAATCTTCCTGCTCACATAAAAGTTGAGGATAGTATGCAAGACTTGGTTAGTAACGCTGAGTACGAATTAGGGCAACTGAAATCAAAAATAAGCGCTTCGAACATATACATCGATCCTCGACACCATCCGTACGTTTGCACCGGAGGTTTTTACGACCATCACAAGTTCACGGATCCGTTTTTTGTGTGGAAATCAGACGAATATGAGAACGAAATAACTGAACTGCTGACAGGAAAGGAAGTTACGCTTAACGCGGACATTCTAAACGTGAACAAAAGCGCTGTGAAGTTCAACATGGTCGAAATCAGCTTCTTATCTTCGAATGAAACTTTGCTCGGTGAAGTACAATCGAAGCTGAAAGACCTTAGGGTTCAGGTCAGCATGACGCACATGGGTCACTCGTACTACCGATGCGACGACCAGGTTTATGTAATGTCAGGTGACAGTCAGACAATCAAGTACACCTACGAAAAATTCAACAATGGTACTCCAATTGTCACTAATAATGTGTACTGGAAGCTGAAGGATGGAGACTACTTGCTGAGCCCTTATGCAATGTGGACAATGAAGCTGGTTACTGGATCGGATTTGAGCGAGATGGAGCAGTATGGACATCAGGTAGACCTGGCTTTGGAAGGAACTGGCCAGTATGTTAACAACGGGTACGAGTGCGGTAATTTGGACCAATTTTATACCGTGTATAACACGCCTGAAGTTAAAAATGACGAACAAATTAATCGCAGAAGTCGTGACATTCTTGAAATTGATGATGTTTCGTATTCTGTAAGCAATTCAGGTTCTTCCATATCTTCAGCGATAAATGACGTTGTTAACTGGATAACTCCAAGTTTACATTATATTAATTATCTTAATCCGGTGAGGCAAATACGTAGCTGGTTTTCTGGAGAGGCTCCAGAGATGGGTGGTTTTAACTCGTTGTCAACTACGATGCAGTTTCATGCTAATGAGACATTGGCATTAGTGGATTTGGTCATTAGGAAAATTACCAAACGAAAACCATACGTTGCAATGGAAGATTCGGTGTCGCTCTTGGAAGCACAAGCGGATGTCCTTAATGTTGTCGACAGTTTCGAAGTCATATTGGAGGAATTATCGGTTGAGAATCAAATCTCACTGGATGAGATGCAATTCGATCCAGTTACTCTCCAAACGCAGTTAATGAAGGAAGTAATTAACGGAGATATTTTGCAGTTGAGGCACGTTTTGTATAATTGTCTGGACAATTCTAGCGTTGCAATGATGCGTCATCCTGAATTAAAGGATTTTTTGAAAGTAAAAATTGATGACTGTTACATGTAGACGAAGGGCGGTAAATGTACAGTACATGAAAAATCTCTATACATATACTGGTATAACATTTTATGAGTATAATGTACAGTAATTTGAACTACTGTTCTAGTCATTGTAATTTTGAGTGCTGAATTTTATTTGATGTGATGTGTAAGTGTCAAATTTGCGACCCTTACTTCTAATATTCACCCCCTCCCCCCTCGGTGGTAGTTAACTACAATAATCGCTCAATTAACACATCATCTCGTTAGATGAAAATTCATTTAGATCTTTTTTTCGGCTCCGTTGCTTTATATTATCAATAAGTTTTTTTGAGCAGTTATTTTCAGTATTCTTTGAAAATGCTCTCGTTCAAATGTAATTCTGATTGTAATGATGCATTATTCCTTGAAATATGTACAATATTTTCGTAGCAGTTTTCCACTTTTGCCAACTGGTAACTGATGGTGACCAATCGAATCCATTTTCGCTCTTGATTTTTTTATTGGCAGGGTTTGCACCGGTATAGGTATGTGACACCACTGGAAGGAGTCGCAAGCAGTGAATGTGTACTTATCCAAAAGTGTTCCAAGATTTAGCAAAATAATAATTACAAAATGAATTATGCTATACAAAAAGCTCATCTGTATATTAATAAACATTTATGCGATATGAATGAAATCTGCCTGAGCAAAACAACCTTTAGCCCCCAGCCAGACACTTACAAAGTTCTCTCGTTGCAACCATAGACCTTAGAGCGTGGAGATATTACCCACTTGGACTGCTCAAATGTCCAGCCATGTCCAGCACAGTACAACGAATTATTTTACGACCCTGCCGGGGCGCGTTCTATAACATCATTTTTGCGTTCATTTCACTTCGCGTGACGTCAACATTTTCGAGGCAAACAGTGACGTCACCATTATTTTGCCTACGAAAAAACGCCAATATCTCCGGAACTGAAACTGATTTATTAAAACGGAATATGCCAAAAAAATCCAAAAAAAATATGGGCGGATTTATTATGTAGTTTCCAAAATGAAGGCTAGTTCCCCATTCTGTTTATGTAACCGCATAACATAGTACTGTACCTAATCATTGCACTGTGATGGATTTTAACATTTTATGTCATGATAACCCCATCTTGATGGGAATATGCCGTGAAGGAAATGAAGGAATGAATGAATGAATGTCATGATTGAAGCAGTAGGTATGCGTCTACTGGAATCTATAGCTTCCAGAATAGTAGAAGACAAACCACTCGGTTCTCCGCCAAGTCGCAGCTCGTTGGCAAACACAATTTTCCATACTTTGCGGATGTGGTTGATACTCCTGCTCAAATATTAAAATATGCCTTATTGTGACAAGGCCAGGCAGATAAGAAACAAGAGACCAGATAGGAGCAGCACGTGTTTCCAACATTCAGCAAGTGAATTATTCTTATTATACATATTTTATAAGTTAGACGGTCACGTCGAAATACGTACAACATGTAGGTTACCAGAAGGTTGTCAGGAGCTGTCATGGACACAAGTACCTGCATGATGCTGGCCGTTCTCCAACTGCTCCTGGGCATCCCACTGTTGGTCAATGGACTTCCCATTGTTACTGACAAAGCCAATAATGACGACGAGGCAGGACTGGTGTCATCCCTGGTGAAGCAAATCCACGCGGAGAAGGAAGATTGCCTCCTGGTGTTCGGCCACGACTACGAGAGACTGCCCTGGGAGATGAGGGGGCTGCTGAGAGACGTGTCCGACCGAGGAGGAATCTCCGTGTCCATCTCGTGGACACGGGACACTCCGGCCCCCAGACCCAACCCTGGTAACTCGGAAGGAGGCTTCGAGTACTGGTTCTCCTGGCTGGAGAGACCAACGTCCAGGTTCATCAGCAGAACCTGCTCTCTCTTCTTCCTCGCCTACCACCACCCCAACCTGGTGCCCCTGGTCAAGCACGTGGCCAGTCTGGTCAGGATGAACCCTAGGTCGGACCTGTTCGTTTTCTTCACTCCAAACTCGGACGTGGACCTCGCACTCACCCACACCGACTTGGACTTTCGCTTCAAGATGGGCCTCAGCTACGACGCAGCTTCGCGGTACCTTGACATCAGAAACCTTTGCCAGTTTTGCGAAGGAGGCAACCCAAAAGTCATGGCACGAGGAAGGCACCCGGGTCACCAGGTGCCCTCTGAATATTTCCCAGACTACACTAACGACCTGCATGGAAAGCTTGTAAACATGTCATTTGTCGTTGACATAACCAAAGAACACCTCGATTTCATGTATCGGGAAGGTCGACCTGTCATGCCTTACTTGATGAAATATACGCGTTGCGCCGACGTATACAATTACGACTATCACTCGCATAATTACCCTGAACCTGAAGGGACTCCTGCGGTGCTACCAGACGGAAACTACACCGGTTTGATCGGACCCCTGCAGAGAAAGGAGATCCTGAAGAGTGCCCAGTGCTGCTCATACGAATTGGTGAAGGTTGTGGATCTGCCCACGTGCGTATTCCAGATCTTCAACACATACGCCATCCGAACCCCTCGACTCATGTTCTCCTGGACAGCAGTCTTCAAGCCGTACACCAAGGGGATGTGGGCTGCCCTCTTCGTCACTGGTCTAGTGGTCAGCCTGTGTTTCTACCTGATCCTCAAGGCCTCCGCATCATTTGGCAATCCGTTTCCTGATGGTCACAAGCACCCGCCACATCTCAGCCTGTATTCCTTGAGGTACCGGTACTTGATTTGCATCCTATTCTTCACATTTTTCGTCTCGTTACTAATCCATTAGCGATGTAGTCAACTCAATATTGCACAAAAACTGACATATAGCACAACGCATGAATATTATACTGTCTTTTTTTTGTACCAAAGCACGGTTGGTTTGAGTCATTCTCAAGTGACATAAATGTACGAGTGTAATACAAAAAAAAAATACCTTTTCATCCAGAATATCAATGATCATCAACTTTATTAATTTCTCCAGATTCGTCTTTTCTGCTATAATCGAGGAGAATCCCAACCTCATTCCGACGTCAACTCCTGTTCGTGTGCTGATATGTGTCTGGGCCCTCGTGTGCGACATCCTGGTTTGCGGATACGACTCCAAGTTCTTCGCATTTCTGGTGTCGCCGGACGAGGAGAAGCTGCCCATGAGCATGAAGGAGTTGGTGTCGACTCCCGGCTGGGAATGGGGGATCACGGATATCGTATATGATTACATATCCTCGATGCTGTATTTGTCAGAAGTCGATTACCACAGCGATCTGAAGGCAAAGATGCAAAGGGGCGGGGGAATGATGGAATGCGTCCAGAGGGCGATGGAGGAGGACTTTGTTTGCTTCTCATTTGAGATATTATTGGAGGCTACGACTACTCAACTGGTGGACTTGGACGGAGTAATACCCGCCATTGTCGTCCAAGACGAGTCCCTTTCAAGCCTGGCAGGTTTCGCCACGGTCAAGTATTCAATCATGGACCACTCCTTTAAAAGATGCGAATATAATTTTGATCAGGCTGGCTTGTACCTGCATTACTATTCCCAATTTGTTGCTAGGGTCAAGTTGCATGCTCTGACATCGGCCAGGGAGAAAAACCTGTCTTACAAGCCCTCCATGGCTTTGAAGATAAGCCAGTTCACGACTCCTCTTGTGGCGCATGGTGTCATCATGACATTTGCTTTCGTGATCTTCATTTGGGAGCTGTTGAAATTCAGATTTGGCGAGAGAGAAATTGGACGCAAACATTTCATCCCAGTGAAAACTGGTAATTAGAAGCTGGAATTAGGTAATTAGGTAATTACCAGTTTACAAATGCTGAATCGGAAATATGAGCATTATGGGAAAAAATATTGTTATGACCATGACAAGGCATCAGGAAAATATCAAGGCCACACATCGATTACAGGCTATACTATACTGTAAGCCGGGCTTAAGTGAGAGGATCGATCAGTACTTGAAGTACTGTAGTACAGTACAAGTTAATGGAAACGTACGATACTCCACCTAAGACAAAACAATATAAAAGGAGTGGATTCATAAAAAGAGAACACACTCATACGGCTAGAATCGTCTCTTCACACACATAATTATAATTATCTTAAAAAATCATATATCTTAAGGTGGGTTTGGAAGCTGGCAAGAACTGGTAGTTGCGAAAGGAATAATATTACTAGTCATCTTTTTTTCTAGCTTCAGAACCCATGCTAGCAACTCCAGAGGCTGTTGACAGTTAAAAGATTAACCTTGACATTGACACTTACATTCACATGGCGTGAGAGAAACGCACGAGTGACTGGAGTGAGGCGCCATGTATGATTAATGTGAAAACAGCCACGTGCAGGGCCAGCAATCTGCGTAATTAGTTCAACTGAAACATGTTGAGTAATTTGGAAGAGTCCAAATGTATGCCACGTTGACTTGGACATAGGCCTATATAACTAATTATTTTGGCTATTGCAAAACAGGATTGGACTTTTTCCAACCGATCAAGTCACCTTTTCAATGGCGTCTCCTCTGCTGGGTGAAAATAGGTTCATCCGATAACATTAACAAAATGTATATCGTCCACCTTCAGCTACAAATTTATGTCGATGATTTGCTTGTAATAATTATTTTAAACATTGGCCAAAATGTTAAGTTCTTCACTTGACCTGCAGCAGGTCAAGCTTGCCTGATTATTATTATCAAAGTGAGAACTGGCTGGTGAGTTCGGAGGCGTGAACCTGATGGATGATAACAATTATTATGGCCCATGACCCTTTAAAATATACCAAAGTTATTTGTCTTTTTCGGCGATGCATGATGCGGCTACTTGTTTGGATTCTTCGAAACGGTTCTGAGTGGTTTTCTTGTTTACAGGGAAACAAATTCCAAGGACAGAGACACACTACTGGAGGTACTGTAAGCAGGGCATTCATAACAGTATCGACCAATCCATGGGAAGGTGAGATAAGATACATTTTCCGGAATCAGTATTGCAATAGTGGCCTATATAAAATGATTATAAATTAAAACGGCGGTTATGCAAACTGAAAACAAAAGAGCCAACATAAAATATATTAAACTTACAGTTCCATAATTTAATAAAATGTCAGTGCAGGAGCAAGTTATTACGCTTGTTTGAGGTCTAAAAATATTATCTTTGCATTATTTTCATTACAAAGCAAGACACAATAAAAGTGGATGCCATGAGATACGAGAGAATGAAGGAGAATAATGAGAGAATACAGTTAGTTATATTTCCAACGCTAATTTGTATGGCACTATTTATTCTGTAATTTTAGCTTCATTATTCTTGCCATTAATATATATTACATGGATCATATCTCGCCATCCATTTCGGCCACTTGCAATCAGGCCAGAAGCACTCAGGAAGACATTTTAGCAATGTCGTAGGTTAGGGTATGTCATTATTTCTCCCAGCAATAAGCACTTACGAAAAGCTTTTACTATTCTGTACTGCACACGCAAGCGTCGCACAGCTCAGCCAAAATATATTTTATTATGTATGACACCTATAAGGCCTTCGATTTGCAAGCAGCATTACCTTGCAAACTGTATGACATGATTGTCTTCTCCATAAATTGGTCGAAAGTTTGTTGTTATTGCAAACTGTGTTTTGAATAATATATGTCGACAGTATTGAAACTCTTCTGTGTTGCTTTCAAATCACCAGGGTGGATCATATAATATGCTGATAGAAGGAACTTTTGTATGTAATTTGATGGTCCCCTGATATTGGGAATGTCATACATCAGGAACTGCGGGCACCAAACCTTTCCAGTACATTTCCCGCTTAAACATGGAAGGCTGCGCCATGTGCTTGCTTGCAGGTCTCCTCACTCTGGCCACAGTTCAAGCTGGAAAAACGGACGGAAACGGAACACTTTTCGTGAAGGAATGTGGTGTGAGGGAAGTGGACATGTTGAAGGACTTGGTTCAACATATGCTCCAAATGGAGGATCTGAAGTCGTGTGCTTTGGTCCTGTCCACAGTCCTGCAGTTGGATCCATCTGCAACTGTTGTCCTCCATAAAATATTGGCGGGACAATCGGACAGGTACCTCCCATCCTTCTCAGTGCAAATGACCACCTTTCCCCACTCCTTTGGAGACTACCCCTGGCTGACCAAGCAGGAGGAAATGCTGGACTTCAGGACTGTCCCTCCGGACATCCTGTCCCGGGTGTGGTCCGGACTGCCCTGCACCCTTCACCTCATCTTTCCTTCCACTCCTTCTTCCTTCCCACAGCTGCTCATGTTCACTGCCTCTCTGGTCAACATGTCCCCTGGACAGGATAGGTTCCTGGTCCACTTTCAGTCTCCATCCAAGACGAGTGAAGTGCACCGAGTGATGACCTCACCACCTGCCAGTGCACTCAGGCTTAAGGCCTTCACGACCTGGACGGAATCGGGACAGATTCGGGTGGAGACGGTCTGCTTCTTCTGCGGAAAAGGCGGACGACAACAAGTCCAACAAGTGGGACAGTTTGGCAATGGACAGCTGGTCAACCTAAATGATATTTTCACACGTAACGAACACAATCTGAACGGTAAATGTGCAAGAGTTGGCATCATCCTAAATGCTGATATGGAAGACATCAGAAGGATTAAGGCAGAAAAGAGCACCTTTGACCTAAGCTTGTGGGAGAGAGCGCTTCTAACCGCAGAGGAGTTCTTGCAAGGGTGTGTTGACCTTGTATTTATTCAATTAAGTGATGTAAGATTAGACTACCGAAGTGAGAATGGATCATGGGAAGGAACTGTGGGATTCCTTGTGCGTGATGAGGTAGATATAATACCTGTAACTGCTCCAGCAGAGGAATCCCTGCCATTCATTATAATAACTCCACCTACTCTGTTTGGTTACATTACTTTTTTGACCAGACGACCACACGGTATTGTATCGTGGCGGTTCATTTTCCAGCCGTACGGATTGTCGTTTTGGGTTGTCTTTGTAATCACCATTATAGCGTGCACTTTTTCTGCTTATTTATTCATGCGACGCAGTGGGAATAGCTCAAAAAGTTCCAGCACCAAGTCAAGATCTCTGGAAATTGTTCTCCGATTAATGGTTGAGCAACCACATAACTATGTCAGTGTAACCCCTTTCTTATATGCATTGTCCCTATTTCTGTTCTCAACAGTGGTCATCTGTGGGTACAAAGGCAAAGTGGTCTCTTTCCTGACCTGGCCTCCTAGAGAGACGGTACCGACCACACTTTCAGAGTTAGCCGCTTCCAACTGGAGGGTGGAAATGTCATTCATTGATCATTTTATTTTTGATTACATTGCTTCCTCAGCAAACCACACGGTTGTGAATAAGATATTAGGCACTATCTCTATAGCCGAGAGCCTCCCTAGTTGTTTAGACAAAACATTCAATCAGGAGATAGCTTGTGCTGGGATCAGTTACTTGATAAATTCGGAACTTTACCGTTACAGAGCAGATGAAGGTCAGCTTCTCCTCCAATTCTCTGAGGATAAGACTTTTCCTACATATGGATACGCTCTCTCCTCCAGAGGAAATGCCCCATTATTGCACGCTGTCGACAAATATTATGTTCGAGTACTCGCGGAAGCCAATCTGCTGGAGAAATTTCGCCACGACGAACGTTATGGGAAACTGCTGAGAAATCTGAAAATGCTTGTTCTCTTACGGGCTATAAACAAAGCTCACATAATGGAAGATGAAATAGTAGATATTTACAAGCTCTCAAGTGTTTTTAACATTTGGTTCATCGGTTTGGGGTTCAGTTTCACAGTTTTTGCCGTGGAAACTATTCGACATGTTAAATACACGAAGGGAAAAAATGCTCGAGATATGATATGGTGAACAGCTTTTAAATATGTCACCGAAAGGTCTAATGACAGGTATGAAGGAATGACATATTCCTAACTCAATATTGAGTACAATATATTTCATTTTAATCAATTTGCAAGTGAGAGGTTTTTTTTGTCTCACTTGGAAAGCATAATGTCTGAAATGTGTTTAGCAAGCCATGTTTCCATTTTAATTCCAAAGAAATTGAATTTGTATGGAGCAATGTCAAGCGGCGCATTGTGGATTGCCACAAAGCATCTGTTGTGTACACTAAAATGAGAAAGGAAATTTCAATTGGCAATTTCGTCCTCATCATCATAATTCGGTGGTAATTTTCAAAAAAAAAAAACAGTCTACCTCTCCTTTTTCATTATTGACAGATATTTTATAAGATGTGAAACTGGTGTTCAGGATATTATTATTAATATGAAAAAATTAATAGAAAACAATCTTATCCATAATGGGAATTATAATATTATTTTGTCACTCAGTACATAATTATTTTTACATATCCGCGCATTAATATATTACTCTCACGTAAACCGGTATACGAGTCATATGCACAGTTTTTTCATGCTAGAGACGCAGAAATCACACGTAAATGTTGTAGACACCGAGACGAGTAAAGAATATTACCGTAATATACAGGGTGTATATGAACTCAGTGCCCCGACATATATGACTGCCTTCCTAGCCACCAGAGGATCGATTTAAGTATAGGAGTCATATGTCTGGGCAGCCTCATTACTGAGATACACTCTTTAGCGATTTTTGCCTAATCGCTCCTTCTGACTCTTAAATAGAATTTTCTGGTGTAACTAGCCAAAGAGGCCTTACCACCTGTGGGCAACAAACCAACAAAGTCCCGCCCCCAGACCTTCCAGAGCCTTCTGACTGGGGGAGGGTTCGATGGGTGGCCTAACCGACAGGATATTTTGTACTACATGTTTGCGGCCAATTATCTCCGTAATGCGGCGGCCAAACATAATGACTCCTATACTTAAATCGATCCTCTGGTGGCTAGGAAGGCAGTCATATACGTCGGGGCACTGAGTTCAGATACACCCTGTATAATCTACTACAATATTGAACTTGGACATGGAAATGCCTAAGTTACGTTATTTTGTAGGTGAAATCAGGTCAACATTACTTGGTAAAAATATATATATTTTATATAATTATAATTAGGCTCTCATAGTTGAGAGTTTAGACTCTATAGACGTACTGAAGCTGGCAACTGTCTCCTTCGACCTCCCCCCTAATTTGAGTGCTGATAGTTGGCAGAATATTGTACTAGAAAACAGGCATTACTGTTTCTCAATCTACTATATACCATTTAGCCTACCATTGCATTGTTGTATTTACAAAGCTAGACACAATAAAAATGGACACAAACAGATGTGTCTGTTTTTGAATAATAATAATTAGTCAATAAAAAATCGTTACCATTTCTAGCACTAACTAGCAGGGATCTATTTCATTCTAGAACATTAGCTTCAGTCATTAGCTTGGGATTAATATTACATGGGTATATCTCTCCATCCATTTTAGCCGCTTGCAATCAAGCTAGAAGCACTCAGGAAAGTGGCAAAAATGTTGCCAACGTGTCTTTGAACATGTCATTATTCTACTGAGCAATAATCAGTTACCAGGAACTATTATGTATAATATTCAAGGGTCCCATTCCGGAAATTCTTACATCGCAGACCCTGCGTGCAACCAAACATTTCAAGTGCATTTGAGGCCTGGACATGGAAGGCTGCGGCATGTGATTGCTTGCAGGCCTCCTCACTCTGGCCACAGTTCAGGCTGGAAAATTGGACGGAAACCGAATACATTTTGTGAAGGAAGGTGTGAGTGAAGTTGACATGTTGAAGGACTTGGTTCAACTTGGGTATTCTGCGCTCCAAAGAGAGGACTTGAAGTCGTGTGCGCTGGTCCTGTCCACACAATCGGATTCATATGAAACTGTTGACCTCGATGAAATATTGGCCGGACAATCTGACAGGTAACTATCGTTGGGGAGTTAGAACCTTTTTGAATATTGTTTTTATTACACCAGGGAATGGATCCCAACTTGACCCAACTATTAGGCCAATCTATCCATCTCTACCAGTACCACGGTCAACATAACTCTCTGCATTTGGTTGGAAATTGATGTCAAACATTAATGTCGATTTCATCTCTCAAACACATGTACAGTATTTTTGATTCGTCTTACTATTGCTGGATTTGAAGCTCAGTCCACCAAAAAAGGGTGAAATGAGACCCAAATTGAGTACTGACAAAACAGCAGATTAGTGTTATGAAATGCTGGTAGCATAATTTGATATTAATATTCCGTTATATACCTCTCGCTTAATTGGGCCTAAGCAAATTGCTCTGTTCTATCTCAGAAACGTTCACTATCTTGAACATACAACTGTACATGGACTTAATGGGTCAATATCATAACAATGATCGTACTGATCAGCTTATAAAGGCTCCCCTGGTTATTTAGGGGGAAATCAATAGTATTAATCATTACACGTACACAAATGCTATGGAATTGCAGGCCTATATATTTTAATGATGCTGTTGCAGTCATTAAAGCAGACAAACTTGACGAGTAACAATAATTGTTACTATATACAACGGTATTATTTTTAAATTGTTTATTGCTGCATGTTACTCTGGCACAAATTGGCGCGGATTGTCGCCCAATGTATCTGGAACCAGGCAGGTAATTAGATCAGTAAACAAAATAATGATGGAGGCAATAATGCTCCTTTTATTTCTAGAAGCGGATGTTTACGGCACTATTGTAACTTGTTCCGTGTTTCACATTGTATTAGTTGGACCGGACTCGACATGACATATGTGAAGCCAGTATGAATGGACTTTTCTTGCATCCAATAAAAGAATGTCCCAATCAATATATTGTGGCAATTGTGCGATACAATACCTTTTTTCAGATATTTATGTACATACATAGTTTGTATATTTATGGCCGGTTCTTGCGTTCCACGTATAAAATGAAAGGTACTTCATAATAGTGTCCTAAATCCAATGTGGACATTGCGAGCATAGCGTTAACAAATGGGAAAAATAAACACTGATTCTATATGTGCTAATGCTAATGACATGCAATAGGCCTATATGTCATAAGCATAATTGCCTCTATGCAGTGTCTATAGGGCATCCCATCAGTGTGGACCTCATTTCATTGTTTGTATGCGGAACATATCAGGTCATAACCATTCTGAATTAGCCCTAACTTTCGTATCAGTCGTCCAACCAGGCCACAATGGAGACCACATCACCCGTGTGCAAGAGAGATGACCAGGAGACATCCCGACTGTGCCTGGGACCCTATACCCTCCTCCGCACTGCTTCCCTGACTATTCCCAGTCCTTCACCACAGCGGTTGGAGTGTTCTGGACGTGCATGGGCGTCGTGGGCACAGTGGCCAATCTCCTGGTGCTGCTGGCCGTACCATACGCCAGGAGAAGGTGCGCCGACTCTAGGAGTCCGTTGAAAAACTGCACGACAGTCCTCCTTCTCAGCATGTGCTGCTCTGAAGGTCTCTATTGCGGCACAGTCTTGTCAGTCATGGGAATCACCTACTTCTACAGAGAGTGGAAATTTGGATACATGTACTGTCAATACAGTGCAATTTTCGGTGATTTCTTCAAGGAAACGGCTACCTTATCCTTATCAGCTGCTATACTGTGCAGGTACAGTACAATGAAGCACTTGGGTGAACAGTACCTATATATCTGCCCATAAATCACTGTAGTACTGCATTTAATTAACTTGTAGAAAAATATTTACTTTACATTTCAATATGTAGCCTAATCCACATGTAATATGTCAAAAAATGAGCAACCTATTTAAACAGTGTATAAAAATCCCAGAATTGTGCTCGTCTAATATTGATATAGGCAGACGAATGACGACTAAACCATTGTAGTTGTCTTGATGTGCTATATGTTTCAGAACCTTAGCAATTTGGTGGCCCAGAGTAAAGAGGTTAATTTTTGATCCTGGTGGTGCCATACCAGTCGTGGTTCTTCTGTGGCTCATTACAACCATCATTAATGCTTTACAATTGGTAAGTTACAAAGTGAATGGCCTGGCAAGAGGAGACGACTGAATTATAAGAGTGAATTTGGCTTCAGTAAATAAGCAGTTACATTAATTTGCAGGGGTATGGAGAATTTGGCTACAGCTGCACAGTCGGATTCTGTCAAAATGTCAACAGAGATTCTCTTATACATTTGATAAGTTTCTTTATTGTTGGACTGATACCTTTTGCCGTGATACCGATATGCTTCATTTTAACTGCAGTGAAAATTAATGAGTCCACTTCTGACCTGAAGCAATTCAAGTGAGTATCTAATGAAGTTCTTACTTGGGATGTTCGCTGACTTCAATTCCTGTCCTTATTATTAACAGGGGCATATCTGATTCGACCCTTGAGATTCTGAGAAAAAGAGAGAGGCAAGTGACCACACACATGCTCATTCTGACCTTCACTTACTTCTTGCTACAGACCTTATACATTGGGATAGTATTTTTTGGAGGTACGGATGTATGGTCGACGCCATACATTTATTACACCTTTCTCATGCAGGGATATTTTGCACTAAATGTCTTCCTTTACTTCTACAGGTGAGTTGTTTTATTAATTACGTGTAAATTAGAATAATAGTGTGCATTAATGATGTCATGACTCATGAGTCAGAAATCACGTGGTTTAACATTTTGAAAAATATTGCCAGGAAAAGTTTGTGTGATATAGTTGGCATAGTCCAAAGAAAAGTATATCCTTAGCTTATTTTTAAACTTCAAGTGTTAGTAAATAAGTTATAAGGACTGTATTTTTAATACTACTTTCTTAACAGGATCAAGGCATACACGAATGCAATCAGATTGTTCCTTCATCTGTAGCCGCATGGATGAAGAAACTGTCACCATCAATATGCAGAATAAAACTCGACACAATTCTCACCTCGAAAGTAATTTTTATTTTCTTTTTGGAAGGAGCGTAAACGTCACATGCTATGAAACGGATCATGCTCTGAATGAAGTAGCTACCTGCATGGCCTTTCATTTTAATAGGTTCAAAAAGATAAATGCGTTGCTGCCTTCCTTATACAGCAAGAGAATGGCAGGGAGCCTTGACTTGCGATGTCACCTGTACAGTGTGGATGAATTATTATTATTACAATAAAGAGCATATTATATGTTTACAATTAAATGTCAAGTGAATAATACGTTAATATCTGAGTAATGGCGCCTATTTAAATTGCTCGCTTCTACATATCTCTCCCGAAACGAGCACCAACTCAGCTTGAATGAATTTTATTGCACCCCAATGGTATAGCCTTGCGGGAATATCACATGAAGTGGCAACAGGTGTAATTGACATGGCAGCTGCTGTCTTTTATTCAGATGTATCTCTATAAGGTAGACTTGACCCCCCCGTGCCTCTTTGTCGCACCAGGGTTCATCATTCGGACACCATGACCGGTCATCAAGTAGTGGTACTGTACCTCATTTTCCAATGTGGCTTGTGCTACTCATCAGCCTGATCATACACTCTCTCCCTTTCTGCATATTCTGCAAGCGGAATGCCCCAGGAAATGAATAGAGAAGATGCAGTGTTCTCTATTAATTTGTGACCCAGCTGTCCTATACCCCTCTCGCATACTATATAATAGAGCAGCCACGAGACTCAGCCAGAATATCCAGATTCTTTACTTTTAAAGCACTCTTCTTAATGTTTGCAATAATAACAGTCACTTTGTAAAGTACCCTAAGTCAAAGCTAGTGTCAATCATTACATATCCGCCATTGGAGAAACTGCCACAAGATATTCAAGAATATATTGTCCCCAAAATGTTATTACATGTTGATATTTTGGTATTTTGATATGCTCGCCAATGGCTAATTGTAACTAGGCCACGTTTTTAAACACACATTTGCGAAAGAATACAAGAAATGACATGCCAATAAGCTCATAATATGAGCTAATAAATAATTTTCTCTTAATTACGCCTAAGCGAATTTCTCGGTTCTATCTCGCTGTCAGAAACGTTCACCATCATGAATATACTGTACATGGATAATGGATTTAATGTGTCAATACCATAACAATGATCGCACTGATCAGCTTAGTCAGGCTGTCCTGATTATATTAGGGGGGAATCAATATTATTAATCATTACATGTACACAAATGCTATGGAATTGCAGGTCTACATATTTTAATGATGCTGTTACAGTCACTAAAGCAGACAAACTTGACGAGTAACAATAATATATTGTTAATAATATTCAACAGTGTTATTTTTAATCGTTTATTGTTGCATGTTACTGTGGCACAAATTGGCGTGGATTGTCGCCCAATGAAACATATCTGGAGCCAGGTAATTAGGTCAGTAAACAAAATAATGACAGAGGCAATGCTACTTTTATTTCTAAGCGGATGTTTACGGCACTATTGTAACTTGTTCCGTGTTTCACATTGTATTAGTTGGACCGGAGTCGACATGACATATGTGAACTCAGTATGAATAAACTTTTCCTACATCCAATAAAAGAATGTCCCAATATTATTGTGTGATGCAATAACTTTTTTCAGATATTTCTGTACATCGTTTGTATATTTCGGGCCCGTTCTTGCATTCCACGTATAAAATGAAAGGTACTTCATAAGTATAGTGTCTTAAATCCGATGTGGACATTACGAGCATAGCGATAAGTTTTTATATCAACAAATGGTAAAAATAAACACTGATTCTATATGTGCTAATGACATGCAATAGGCCCATGTCACAATCATAATTACCTGCAGTGTCTATGGCATCGCATCAGTGTGGACCTCATTTCATTGTTTGTACGTGGAACATATAGCCTACATCAGGTCATAAACATTCTTAATTAGCCCTAATTACTGTCGTACCAGTCTTCCAACCAGACCAATGGAGACCACATCACCCGTGTGCAAGAGAGATGACCAGGAGACATCCCGACTGTGCCTGGGACCCTCCCCTCCTCCGCACTGCTTCCCTGACTATTCCCAGTCCTTCACCACAGTGGTCGGAGTGTACTGGACGTGCATGGGCGTCGTGGGCACAGTGGCCAATCTCCTGGTGCTGCTGGCCGTACCATACGCCAGGAGAAGGTGCACAGACCCTAGGAGTCCCCTCAGACACTGCATGACAGTCCTCCTTCTCAGCATGTGCTTCTCTGAAGGTCTCTATTGCGGCACAGTCTTGTCAGTGATGGGAGTCACCTACTTCTACAGAGAGTGGAAATTTGGATACACGTATTGCCCAATCAGTGGTTTTTTATGTGATTTTTGCAAAGCAACGGCTACCTT
Source organism: Catajapyx aquilonaris (assembly GCA_000934665.2). NCBI lineage: Eukaryota > Metazoa > Arthropoda > Diplura > Dicellurata > Japygidae > Catajapyx > Catajapyx aquilonaris. The sequence continues at coordinate 79,808 of KZ538313.1, forward strand.
ATCCTTATCAGCTGCTATACTGTGCAGGTACAGTACAATGAAGCACTTGTGGCAAAATTACTTATATCTGCTCATTAATGGAACTGCAACTGATTTTTTATACAAACTGATGTTATTCTGCACTACGTGGTTATTTAGTCAAAGGCACAAACCATGCAATGTGTTGAAAATAATAACTAACCAATTTCAACGGAGTTCCATAATAATGAGCCCATGTAAATGATTTTGGTAGACTTAATTGGCAACCAAAACATGCTTGTTGTCTTGATGTGCTACATGACTGTCACACCTTCCGTTTCAGAACCTTAGCGCTATGGTGGCCCAGGACCAAAGCTTTGATTTTCGAACCTGGTGGAGCCATACCAGTGGTGATCCTTATATGGCTCATTGCAACCATCATTCACGCCTTACAACTGGTGAGGTCTAACATCTGGTAGATATGGCCTATTAAATGCGTGGTCAATATTCTTCAACACTATATAGGGCTATACTTAAGCAATTATTACACTAATATTGCAGGTGCATGGAGAATATGGGTACAGCTGCACAGTTGGATTCTGTCAAAATATCGACAAGGCTTCCATTAGCCATTGGATTGGTTTCTTTATTCTCGGAGTGATCCCTTGCGTAATGATTATGATATTCTTGATTCTGAGTGTAGTTAAAATTAACGGGTCCACTTCTGACCTGAAACAATTCCAGTGAGTATCTAGTACTGTTCATACTGGGAGGTTAACTGGCTTTAATTCCAGTCCTTGTTATTAACAGAGGAATATCCGATATGACTCTTGAGACGTTGAGAAAAAGAGAGAGGCATGTGACCTCACAATTGCTCTTGCTGAGCTTCACTTACTTCTTACTAACCATCTTACTGCTGGCGATAATATTATTTGGAGGCACGGATGTATGGTCGGCGCCATACATTTATTACACCTTTCTCATACAGGGATATTTTGCAATAAATGTCTTCCTTTACTTCTACAGGTGAGTTGTTTTATTAATTATGTGTTAATTAGAATAATGGTTGCGCATTAATTATGTCATGAGTCAGAAATCAGCGTGGTTTAACATTTTGAAAATATTTTTCCGCAATAAGTTCCCACATTTCTGACACCTTACAGCTCTTCATTTATGATGAACATTAGTATTGTGAAACTCACAGGCAGAGTACCACATTTTTTTGTTTACTGTAATAATCATGATGCTGCAACAATACGGTGTGATCATTTGAATTGCAATTAATTTGAACGTTTTGTAATCGCATCACCATTACTGCAGTGATAAAAACCTAAAAGATTGCCAGAAAAAGTTTCTGTGATACAGTTTGCATAGTGCTAAACAAGTCTTTCCTCAGCTTATTTTTAAACACCAAGTATTAGTACGTAAATAAGTTATAGGTCTGAGGACTGAATTTTTAATACTACCGTACTTTCTCAACAGGATCAAGGCATACACGAATGCAATCAGATTGTTCCTTCAAGATTTATCATCTGTAGCCTCATGGATGAAAAACTTTCACCGTCAATAATAATTATTATTCAGAAAAAAATGCGACACAATTCGCGCCTCGAAATTATTTTTTTATCCTTTGTGAATAAGTATAGCGCACGTACTTAAGGACAATTATTATTAAAATGTGCAACCCTGAGGTGAAGATCTCGGCATGGTTATAAATAATTGTTCGTAGTGAAATTGTCATAGCACTTGGGCTAACAAGATAACACATTTAAATATCCCGTTCACTGTTACGTAGCTACTGTACAGTACAAGCAAAACAGGTTCAAAACGATTTCTTGGCTTTCTTGGAAGTATCTCGTGAATAAGAATGGCCATGTGGTTCACCAAATTGAGAAAATCTATACGTCATAGTTGTGTTCCTACTGCAGAAATATGGTCGGACGTTTGCCAAGAAGTGATTAATGGAACCTTAAAAATATTGATATTTCTCTGCCTCATAGCATAGTCAATAGAGCACCGAAGTTCAATTTGCAATTCTTGGTATGTTCACTCACTCTGTGCTTGTCCAGCTATGGACATCTACGAGGCATTTGGACCGATATCCCTTCTGTCGCGGACAGTTGGACTGTTTTCCGCGGTTAGGACAAAGCAGGGGGGATATTCCAGGAGGTGGTTCCTCTTCCTGATTGCACCGGTTTTTTACCTTTTGGTCAACCTCTTTGGATTGGTTTTTCACATGTTTGGAGAAGTCAAGTTTTCCTTATCTAGAAAGCGTAAAAGCTGCCAACACATCCATTAGCATTTTCATCGCGAATGTGACAGCCATTTCGATCTACCTCACACTGTCGCGCCACTGCAATGGAATATGCAAACTGCTTCGACAAATTTACGAATTTGACAATCGCTTTCCTGGAGTCGAAAAGGCTAATGGAAAGGTTAAAATTGGGTCCCAAATTATCTGCGCTTCATATGCGATTTTCGCCGTAACTATTATAACGTTGCGAGCGGTGTCAGTCCCAGATATGATTTCCGGATTGTTTGGCACTCTCTGGATGATAGTTTTGTCCGCATCCACATTCGCGTTGATGCAAGTCATCTTCTTTTCCGAGTCTATTCGAGCTAGGTTCAAATATGTGAACCAATCGGTTCGAGAGGTCACTTCTCACCTGCCCCAGACCATTTCTTCAGACGAAATTTTCCAACCCCGCCTGCAGAAATTCCCCCCTCGCCATGACGTGTCAATCTTCTCTCCTGGACATCCAGAAGATTGACACGTCATGGTTCGACCTGGACAGCAAGATTCTGTTCCAGTCTCTGGTCACCAAGATAACCTGTCAACAACCCGAAATCTCAGCCTGGTTTTTCAACATCAGAAGCAATATTCTTATTGCTGTACGTTAGGCTCATAATCAGGCCATTTTAATCAATTCCTAGTTTCAGCTTATTCTGATTCCTGTCTTTCATTTACCTCTCTTCAGATGGTAAATTCAGTCATCACTCTACTAGTCATCATGGCACAGTTCAAACAAGCAGAATAGTACAGCACATTGTTTGACAAGAATATGCATCATGACCTGCTGTACTGAACACTGTATGGCTTTCTCTCTTGCCCTGGCCTTGACCGAATAGGGCCTTGATTAGAAGGTGTTGCGTAAAATGTGCGACACATTTAATTAGACTAACTGAGCCTTGCACGGTGTGTCATTTAAGAGAAAGATCCACTTCCAGCTTAATTAAATCCCGAATAAGAAATTTATTGCGACAAGATTGCAAAATCATTGTCAGGTCACTAATAGAGATTTTTGAGATGACCATAATTTGTATTGATTTGACAATGTACACTTGCACAGTATTAAATGCAACTAATGTGCATGGAAAAAATCTGCATGGCATCATTTATATTTATACACCCATCTGTAAAACGTGATCTGATTGGTGATTGATTCAGGAGACTGCAGGATGTGGGGGATGAAAAGACGTGATCTGAAGATGACCATCCCAGGCAAATAATATTACATTGTTACGTTTAAATTTACTAAATGAGATAAGTCAGTAAGGGCACCAAAAATGGATGCTGCAATGCACCTAGCTTTTGAGTTGTATGACCTTGTCTTTGCTACATTTGGAGAAAATATTTAGGGTGTTGGAAAGGAGGTTAGGACTGACATATTCGCAGTGAGTACAAGGTGAAAGTCCACTTTGAAGGTAAATAACCTTTGCCAACCTTTAACCTATAATTAACATTATTTGACCCCCTTATTCTGCTAGCTTGCTTCACATAACCGCTCAGTGGATGTCATAACAGCGGCTATTGCACCGTCTCCGCAAGGAATCTTCCAGCTGGTAAAGTTCGTTATTAATTGTGATATCTAGATGATAATCGATAATAAACCTGTCCAGCCGCGCTATACCGTCGCATAATGTTACCTGGAGGAAGTGCAACCGGAGCAGATGCCATAAGATCCATTAGTCAAAAACCAATTACACAAGGACACAAATGTGCAGAGCATCAATCCTACCTTCAGTTCATGTAGCCGGCGTCAATCAGATAAAAAGTCAAAAGGCACATTATCGAACAGCTCCCATCACACTGACCAAGAGCTAATGCACTGACTTGTGAAGTAACACGGAAAACGTTTTACAGTTGAAGTTCAGAGTTCAACATTGATGTAGGAGAGTGGGAGGTGTCTGGTAACTTTGCGGCGGTTGTTACCAGCATGCCGGCAATGTAGAAATTTGTGAAGGGCTGATGGCTGCATATGCCCATAATTATGTATTGTAGTATCCCCTGATTTCACTTCAGGAACACCCCGATAATAATAGGGACCGGACAGCTTTAAGTTGTATATTCTTCTCACAGGTACAATAATAAACGTCTGATCTCAATTACAGTCACTCAACGACTCTCGTTCCAAACAATCTCAAACCCCCACAATACCTTGGTTAGCCTCCATAGCAACCGTTACCATTAACCACACCTGACAACAATACACAGTCTTGCCAACATGACTCGAACCACTACAGTATCAGGGAGCATATTATACTACATAAGAGGCGCAAACTTCTGTCGGCGCCATTGTTGTTCGCATCTCTCAGTTTATAGGGCGTTGCCAAGGCCGGCGGCCATCTTGACGTGTGTGGTATGTCAACGAGGTGTAAATAGGGTACAGGCAGGCCGTCAAGGT
>KZ538314.1:0-37198 GCA_000934665.2 Catajapyx aquilonaris
CCCTTCCGGACTCGCTTTTTTTTATATCGACCTGCCACAAAAGACTCAATCTAACAACTATGTCGTGAACAAAAATGAGCGGGGAAATATAGGGGGGTTTATGTATATATCAATTTCACACACATGCCGCCCGTGAAAGTTCCTTCAGCCCATACACACATCCAATAGATCCCCAAACACAAACCAAAAGACGGAAGGAGAAAGAGAGAAAGGAGGGGGGGGAAACGCAAAAAAAAGCAATCCGTCTATTCATCACCCGAATCCCATCATCCATGTAAGTCCTCTGTAAATAGGCCAAGGTACTGTATCACAAGGATGTATTGTTGGGAGCTGCGTTTGAGCTTCCCGAATCCATTTCTCCCTTTTTTTTCAGATTATTTTTTTTTGTATGTTGTGTTCAGTTGTCGCCCAACGACAGCGCCTGGACGATACGAGGGTCGGCTTTGCTACCCTCGCGAAACTCCTCCAGGGTTAACCTGTCGTCGTGATTCTTGTCCATTTGGTTGAATATCTTGTCCACACGCTTCTGAGGAGTATTCTCATCTTCCGACGTCGGCTGCTGACCCTGTGTGGTAAAAAGTATGTTAGAATTGTCGAAATGTTACAGTTGGATCCTAAACGAAATTCGCAGCCGAATATTCGGGTAAAAACTAAAGCCGTCTCTCAGAAAACTCCAGCCATGTTGCTATTGTAAACTTGCTGATTGAATTAGCCTGCTTTGCAATGGAAAGCATTTCTTACGTATTCTGTTCGGTCTGCTTTCTCTCCAGTTTGTTAACCATGCCTGTGGCCATTCAATGCTCAGGAAGATGAGCAGGGAATGGTGCAGACCATGAAGTATGACCTCAGCTTTAAGGCCTGAAGCAATGGGTTAATGCACCGAGTATGGAAACTGTGTCGAAAACTTGGCTGTGAAAGTCTTGATATGATCACCGGATACAATGTAACTACTGCGGTGTAATAATGCAGATAGGAAAGGGAAACTCAATAGGGCCCAGGCACAGCTTCAATTTCCCCCCTGTGAGCTGCTTCCTTAGTCCGGAGGGGGAACCCTTTCACTACCTGGACTTGGATAAACTGCGGCCATGGAGACAATGTAGCCTCCTTCCTTCTAAGTCTCCTTCCAAACCCTTTCCCCCTACCCCCACATCGACTTCTTCTCAGTGAACATTCCGATTCGATCCACGCCTTTTGTGCCCACTGCCACCAAGACTCAATCCCTACGGATTTCAAAGCTGGTCCTGTCCGTTGCACAAACATTTTTTCTTCCTTTGGAACGAAAGAAGGGGGGGGGGGGGAACCTAAAGAGTGAAAACAGAAACTTTTGGTGATCAGCGGTTGAGAACGGCAACCCTGTGCGGCCAAGTGTTGCCAGATGGTCAATCCCGATTGACTCCCCCCCGAGAGTGAAACTCAATAATTATCTTCTCAGAGGGGAGGCGACGACAATCTGACACGTTCCCAGCGGCCACGTGTCAAACCCATTCGTCGTTCTAGTTTAGCGACGCGTCTCAGCCATCGCTCAAACCAGCACCGTCGTCAGGGGACCACCACCTCCGGATCAGGACCCCAATTTATTAGGACCTTACAGCCCTGTCCTGCCTATTCACTAGTCCGTCTTTGGCGCCAACAAACATTTCCTTTGACAAAAAAAAAAAACGGTCTCTGAGGGGGATCCGCCGAGTCATTTCCAGAACAATCTTGGAACGAAAGCTTTCTCGGCATCAGACCAGGACAAAATGTCACAGCCGGGGACAGAAACTTTAGGAGGCTTTTGAGACGAACCCTGGCACGTGAAAGGAGTCGCAACTATAAGCAGAAAAGCCTGTAATCTTGTTATAGCTTCTAGATATATAGCAATGTTTACATAGTGTCCAGCACCAGCTCTTGCAATCATTGCAGGTCTTTCCTAGCTTTCAAGAGTGAGAGAAGACGGTGGGCGTCGGCGCCACTCTTTTCAATGAACGCCAAATTACCCCGCAGTATTGACGTTCAAGAAGAAGCTGCACTGAGAAACAATGGCGGCCACCGTCGGAAGGGTTTTAAATTTTCAAATACGGCTATCAGAGTTAAACCAGCCGTTACATCCTGCAGTAACGGGTATGAACACTGTTCGGGTCTGGCAGCCTCAAAGGGGACCAGCAACAAAGACTTGCTCAGGATGTACGCCTGCTTCAATATTTACTCGGCTGTCTCACTGACTTTCCTTATATCCTGGGCTGAAACACGCCTAGGGATTTGTACTTCTCATTCCGTTCCTCACAAACTCTTTCCTAGGAAACGGAGGTTATATCGAGATGAGATGACTGTCGAAAATTGCCGTTTTCGAAAGTTATTTTTGTAGCAATATTCTGATGCCAGGTTGCAACTTTTGGGATGGAACACTTTAAATGAAGATCTAGCAAAAAGTGGGACGACAGGTCCCCCAGGCCCCTTTTTTATGTGACAAATGGCGTGCGTGCTCAAACACCCGCTTTTTTCCAGGTCCGATAAGAAGTCTTTCGCGTGACCTACAAGTCGCAAGAAAAGGCCTCTTAGATCCAGTTAGAACGAAGAAGCTGGAGGCTTGTTCGTAGGGGAAAAAAAGCCGTATCTGTTGCATGTAGTATGTATTCAAAAGGCGCTTACCACCATCTGGTAGATTGCATCCACTATGTTGTACATTTCTTCCCTCGTGATGAAGCCGTCGTTATCCACGTCGTAAAGTCGGAAGGCCCCTGTAAGACACCAAGAAGGACACTTGTAGGTGGTGCAAATTTTACTACCCTGCTCTAGTTTCTAGGCATTCAAAACCGGACCTATTCTTCCCTAGAGGAAGAAGGCCGAAGAAGGCTGAAAGGATATAAATCCAGCCTATTTGGTGAGAGTCCAGGTCGTCCTCGACACTTTCCCACCTACTGACAGAAGAGTTGAGAGTTTAAAAGGCACTTTAATCACATCGGAACGGTCCTCCCAGAGTCCCAGTCCGTCCCCTTTCTTTTCCTTGTCGTATTAAGTCTGATAGTCTGGCTCAATAGATCCCAGTGGCAAGATCTCCCCAAACCTCTTTGAGGAGTACCCTTCCTTCACCCTACTGTACAGCTCGAGAAATGAGGACACCGTTGGGAAAAAGCCTTCTCGCTTGCCAGAGGAAAATGCTACTAGGGCTAGATGTTTATCACTTGGGTTGGATCCGAGACAAGGAGTTGGATAGTTGGTCCGCCCTCACTATCATACAAAAATCACATATGTACTATCAAACACCACTCCAAACTGCGGGTAAAAAAAATTATGGCGCAAAAGAGTTTCAAGGCAGTACATTATGTATCTAACGATGAGCAAATACTGCTCATTCATAACAAAAGGTCTGGCTGACCAGTGTTACATCACGTATAGCGAACATTTTGTAAAGGGTGCACGCAGGGGGAAAGAGGATGGAAATTTCCTGATCGAGGTAATAATTGGCGTGTCCGCAATTGACTAAAGGCGTGTGCCCGGATACCCGTAACTAATATTCTAATATCCCTGCGAGGGTCCCGGGGAATTAAACGGCAACTTCACGTCACATTCCGATGGCGCTTTTGCATGTGAGATATGACCCGAACAATTTAATGAGATTACCAGGGTCATTTGTGCTGCTGCCGAGCACTTCATCAGGCCAATAAATGTAAAGGTTACATGTGACGCAAGGCGAAAAGCGCGTTGGGTACAAATTAACACGGATCAACTGGTGGAGCTGGCCAGAATTCAGATTCCCAGGATAAAAGGTTGATGTACCGTGAACTGCTTTTCATTGCGATTAAATGCCTAATTAAAAAGCGCCCTTATCGCTCGCTTTCCACATGGCCAGATTCTGACAACATGCTAGGTGTGATGCATGAAGGATTAGGCATAATTACGCAAAAAACAATTATTTAAAAAATTCGTATCGTCACACACGACAACAACGTGGCTCTGAATTATTAGCATGTTTGTGTCGGCCACAAAATTGCACGTCTGTTCCTGCCAGAAGTTTCCCAGATCCCATTTTCCTCGTGGTCTGGAAGAGATGCCAACAACGCAATGCCAGTGAGTCTGTTGTCGAGATAATTTATTGATTCCGAAAGCATCTCACAATTCTTGCTTCTAGTAGCAACGACCCAATCTTAGAAAAAAGGGAAGTTTTCTTCACATGTGAGATGGCGCTACATATGCGCCGGCCACTTGTGGAAGGTAGTGAACAGTGTCGGATGTGACTTGGCAAATTCAAAGTTGTGAAGGCGAAATGTCACCTTTCACACAATAGCACTGGAGCCCTTTGGGAGCTGGCAAGAATGACCATGCCTCACGGGACAAGTTAGTTGGCGCATCACGCCATGTTTGCGACAGACACGTAATGCCAAGCAGGCGACTTCCTCTCATATCTGCAGGCAACCAAGAAGCATGAAAAGAGGGGCGTGGATGATGTTCCTCTCTGTATAAAGCTTCCGGGCCAACTTGTCATTCTCGTGACGCCAACTTCCACCAACACAATCCCATTCTTTCGTGATAAGGGTGGGGCCCGCTTTTTAAAAGGAAGGAGGGGGGGGGGGGGGCTCCCTTCCCAAAAAATGCAACGCACGGCATCTTTAACGAGATGGCCAGAAACGTGTACGTGCTGTTTTCCCAATCTGGCCCACATTTTTTTAAAAGAGTAAGCTTCTACTGGGTGGCTAGAAAATGGCCTGTCGTCAAAGCCTTGCGTCATGGCACAAAGGAATTTGCCGACCCTTTGAAACGCATCCCTCGCAATAAGGACCCCCCTCCAGCCTCCCAATCCCATCCCAGCCCTTACCATCTGATATGGCACATTCCTCGGCAGTTCTACATCACGACCCCGCCATGTGGGATCTGTGCCAGTGAAATGTTAGGCAGGATACTTGGGACCACTCGGCTTGTTACAGGGTCGGGAACGTGATGTCACAAATGGAAGTGTCAGCAGGGACAAATTCCAATCCTCAGTCGCGCCTAAATTGCCTAGTGGCAAAAGAATTGTTAAGCCACATTTACCTTCCGTATATGACCGTGACCACACCCCAGACCGGGGCACTTCAGGGATGGTTCACAACAGCTCTGAAGGTGGTCATACGGAGGCAAAACCTTTCTGGCAAAAATTCTAGATGTCCACAGACTTTCAGAGGCCGCATCATTGTCAACTCTAGGTCGCAGATGGTGCTTCAATTAAGGTAAAAAGCCTGGTTCCCTTTAGTACCAAATGACACTCGGCCACAAGAAAGTTACCGCGGCAAAGTTCGTGTCTAGAAAGTTGCCTGATCTTTTAAAGTCCTTTTATACACCCGAGGCAGGTCGGGCTGAGTAACGATCCCTCCGCGACTAATTCCGTACAACTCGACCTTTGTAGTCGGAACCTGTCCATCTGGACCACTTGAAGAGAATGGTCGGAGGGTTTTTTTTTTCTACACTAAACAAGTCAGGCTTGTGTGGGCTGGTTGCAGTGCACCTTTCCCCAAATGATTCTGACGCACACTTGTCAGTTGCCAAGTGTGCAAAATTAAACGGTGTAAATTTTACCGCACATTTTACCAAAATTGTCACCCACAGGTCCAGAATTGGTAAGAAACCCCGCTCTTTTATGACACCTAGCGAATAATTCATGGGCAACTAGTTCTCTTTTCATGGCGTCCATAACACCCGCAGAGCGTTGGCGTAACTCCAGTTTTTATTGACCGTAAAGGTGATTTCTGCTCCTGGCGGACTTTGGCAGAAAAGGAAGGAAGGACGGAGCTAGACCTTTTCCCATCTCATCCAATACAAACCCTGACCGCACATGTCCAGGATTGAAAAACCTTCCATCCGACTGGAAAACTAAGCCTCTAATTTATTCATGCTCCGATAAACCCATTCCAAAAAACAAACATGAAAAAATGTGCCAGTATTACAAGAATAAGTTGCCTCATTAACAGGCGGTTATTGCGGGAAAGATGAAGACACACAGAAAGTTGCTAATTAGGAACAACCAATGATGCGAATTTTCCAGGTAGAAAGTGGCTTATTTGGATGACGCCAGGGTTTGAGGCTAATTAAGCCACGAATCCGGTAGTAATGTAGTCACTTGTAGCGACTCTGAAGTAATTAGGTTCTTCATATTTCAACAATGCTATGAGCCAGACTGGGGGTATCATATTATTGACAAAGCAACTCGTCTGCTAGTTATGTTACTTTGCGAGTCAGTTCTCTACAAGAATTGAAAGCTGGATGAAATGCGCCTTAATAAGCCGGGAGTTAATTATGTTTCATGTTCATTGGCAAAACCTCAAGAGGCATAAGCAATAGAGATACGGCGAGCCGACTGCCTTTATGCACCATGCGTAATAATTAATGAGGACCGGGGATTAATACCTATGACAATTTCATCCTAGTTACTCCAGTTAGTTAAAAATTCATGCCCTTTTGTTTAAGTTCGGCTCGGTAAAATGAATGCGATAAGTGCCTGACAAAACTTTCCAGAGAGGTACCGGATTGAGGAGTCACCAACATGCAAAGGCTGCCGGCAATACATTGAACCGGTGGGGGTCGATAGTATATAAATAAAGAACGATCAATATGTTAGTCTCCCAACAAAGGCAATATAAAGTTGGGCAAATCACAGCGTATCATATCAACTTTGACATTTCCTTACTTTCTTCCCCCAAAAATTTGTTTTCAGGACGCATCTTGCTACTAAATCGAATAGCTAGCGACAAGTGTTCCAATCCACTTTTTTTCCCCCTAAAAAAACTAGTAATTTTAGGTAGAGGATTCCGGTCCACGATAACCATATTCCGGACTCATCTCACAAGTGGAGCACGTATCCTACCAAAGTCCTGCTGGGATCGGTAGGAAATGGAACACCCAATAACTTACACGATGTATTCTCGCTTGATCTCGTTTAATGGCATGACGGGACAATATATTCCACACACCGTCCGGATTTTTTAAAAAGTGTACAATAATTCGTGTAGGTCTTGCATTTTTTTTTTGTGTGTATGCTCGAGGCTGTAAGCTGGAGATATTAATTCTTTGTCACACGCTGGGCGGGTGACGGGGAATGAGAATGTGTCAGAGTGAGAGATGTACCCGGGTTGCATCAGACGGGCGCATAATTTCATGGAGAATAGCGCACTGTATCGTGGGAAAAAAGCGACGTGTCGCACAGGTCGTTTGCATATGCGTGACATGTATTGCTGAAGTCCCTAAATTGAAGCGAGGCAAAAAAAAATGGCCATAAATCATACCCGTATAAGAAGGTTACGTAATACCACTGCAGTAGAATATCAAACTTGCTGAAAGGGACACTCCACTCAAAAAACAAGTTTGGCTCTGAAAATCGGGCAAAAAATCATGAATCCGAAGATGCAATCCGTTTTTCGTTACGCGGAACGGTAATCCCAGGGCGAGGGGTCAAAGTGAGGAAATTCAAATAGTGCGCTAGAAGCTGGCTGTCCGACAGCGACGCCCTCGGGACCTTGGGAACTGGAGGGCTGCTCCCGCCTGCCCGCGCGCTTAGGCCCATCCCAGAGCGGTGCAGCCCTCCAGTTCCCCTGTTCCTCGCGTGGCGGCGCCGCTCATTAGCACACTTTGACACCTCGTCCTGGGATTACCGTTCCCGCGTAGCGAAAAACGAATTGTACCGTCGGATTCAGGATTTTTTGCCCTATTTTTAGAGCCAAACTTGTTTTTTGAGTGGAGTGTCCCTTTAAACAAATATTAAATCTCAAGCATATCCTATAGACTCTACTGGAACCAGATCTATTTACTGTCCGGTTTGGTCAAATCCTATAATCCATCTGGAGTTTAAAAAAAGGACCCTCAAAAGCATAAAGCTTCCTGACATAATACGCCAGGGTAAACAGCCCAGTTGGAAATAATTAGCATTCATTGGCACGGATGACCACTTTTTGATTCCAAACTCCCCCTCCTTTATTTCCTAGCTCTCGTGGAACTGCAGCATCATCATTGCAGCCCAAGTGTTTGGCTGAATTTTATTGCAGGCCATTATTCCCTGGATTTCCAAGCAAAAACCCGCAATGCAAAATGAGACCCCGCTCCTGCGTTGCCTTTTTTATATTCGGACATAATTGCGTGTTTATCACTGCCAGACCCCCCGCACTTGCATAACAGCCCCCATGTTTTTATTCAATTCTAGATACGAACTTCCGTGCCGAGATGTGAAAAATGGATCTTGAAAGCGAAAATAACACGAAGGAGTGGTCGAAAATGGTGGGTCCGGAACCCTAATGGATTCACCTTTTTCGATATAATTCCTATAATGGGGGCCATTCTTCAGCCGAATAATGGATGGAAAAGGGTCGTCCATCGGGCACAAAAGGAAGCTCCGTCTCCATACTATTACCATCCTAGCTAAAAAGCGGAATTATTAAGAGTTCGTGACAACCGGCAACAATGCGTCGCGTCCCTAATACACCGGACCAATCGGGAAGCCAGATCCTTTGGCGGGACGGCTCCCGATTGGCTCAAATCATGCAGCGTTGCCATTTTATGGAATTGCGACAGTTTCCTGCGACAGAGAGTGATCCCCTGTTATTAGAGAGTGCATGTGTGCACAGTAGCTATTCAGTAGTTGAATGCACAGTAGCAAGCCGCATTGCAAATCTGATTGCAGTCCTGCAGCCACAAGCCCCCTTACCTCCCCCCACCCACCCGCCGCACCGCCCCCGCAGCCACCCTGCAGCTGGATCAATAGATCGCCGATGGTTTCCCATTGTCTTCCATAAGCAGGCAGGCACATGTCCAACAAGTTAAGCCAACTGGGCAGCTTCCTACAGCATTTCCACAGAAGGACGCCATAACAGTGGACACACAAAAAACGTCAAAGAGAAAAAAAGGGTCATTTTGAGGGTCAGTCCAAAGCTCGAGAGGTTTTCCTTGTTCGTGAAAACAAATGTTAACTTTGAGAGAAGTTATTTGAGTCTGTAGATTGCCCTTTGCGCCCACAAGCCAATGAAAGGACGTAGCACTGTATGGGGGTATGACGATGAAATTCAAAGCAAGTGAATCATGAATAAATAACCAATGTAATTGCTCTTCAGGGCCAAAAAAAATTTAATACAAATAGCCTCTTAGCCTGTACAGTGACAGTGATCACACACGCCATTGTAATTAGATTTCAGTGGCTTGTTTTACACTGGTTAATCATTGAATTAACGGGCTTACGTGTGTTCGCGAGCATAGCCGATCAAGGTAATGAGGAGTGTAAGCTTTCCAGAGTATACTATATTCAACGCAGCACTGTTTTGTTCCTACCTGCAGGGTATGTGACACGGATGCCCTTGCTGTTTTAAAGGATCATGTCCATAAATAAATCTACAGGTCAACATCAGAACGTATTACCGGTGAAGGGCTTCTGGAAATTACGTAAGCAAAGAACAATGAGTGTGTGATCTATTGTGTTTTTTTTTTCAACTTTGTGTTTCCCAGCATATCGTTGCAGACAGGCCCGTGCAGCCGGTACTGAATACGCGAAATAATTGTTTCTATATTTTGCAAAGCTAGTGAAACAGATTTTTTTCCCCTAGGTAACAGTCTTTGTTCCAGCAAATCTAGGGCAACGTATCAAAAACAGTCCCGGGGGTAGTTTTGGTTACAAAGCTCTACAAAATGCTTTGATGTCAATGGCTTCTTGCACAAAATTTTACAACAATATGCACTACTCTAATGTTGATTTTTCTCTCGACATATTTCACTCACACTGCACCTCCCTAGAGGCAGGCATACTATGTGGTTGGCTATTCCTGATTCCAGCAGAGGTCATTCCAAGTTCCTACATATCCGGCCATATTTCAGAAATTCCTCTCGCATTATCAACTCATCAGCCAGGTCCTTTCGGGTTAGCCATCCACCCCATGGATTCCCAACTCCGAGAACAATTCCCGGACCCGGGAACTCCCACCAATACTTACAAGAACAAGTCAAGAGGAGACTCTGGGGCTGCTCACCGCAATACCCGTTCAATAAAGCTGCTTAGGATAACGTTTCAATTAAATCCATCCAACTACCCCAAATCCCTGGGACTTTTTGGGAGGAAGGGCATCATCCCACCTCATTCCCTCTGCCATCTAGCATTGGCTTTAACTCCTTCAAGTACCCACTTGGGAGGCCTATTCTAACTACCTAAATCCTTCTAGTGGCAAAAAGTAGTTTATTCTCGCATGAGATCTACGATCTACCCCAGTGAAGAGCACAGTGTTTTGTGCTGCTCAGATACAAATGCAACCCACACTTTTTAGGAGGTTAGTCCCACCATAGATTTTCTACAGAAGATGAATGGGGATAGGTAGGATTGCTTTTCGCTACTTAATTGAGAGGATATCGGAAGCTGTCAAGAAGCAAAGGACTTCAAATCTGACCATCCCAATACTCGAACAAAGGCCTGCTGGCTGGAACCTAACGAACTCTGGGTATATAAATAAAGGAATACGTCTGCCTGCCACTGTTTGCGTGTGTGCGTGTTCCTTCTACTGACTCGTAAATACTGATATTTGTGAATGTGTTGACGGCCTTCATACGTGTAGTTTATTACGTTTGTTGAGTTGACGTTCCTGCCCTTGATCATGTTTTACTTTGTTATGAGTTCGGACCGTGAGCGTGTATCCATGTTTCATGTTGTTCCAAGCATATCTGAATAAGTTATAATATTAACTTTAATGTATGCGGAGTCAGTACAGCACACTAAATTTTAAAATACCAATTTTTTAATGTTAAATTAGCATATAGTGCAGGTTGAATGCACACAGAGCAAACTGAAAATCATAAACACAAAAGTGTGGCTTCTGAACGTGTTCTGCATTTACCGCATAATATAGGCCTAGCTTTTATTGAAGTAATGAAAATCCTTGTGGAGAGTTCAACGTGAAATTCCCGGAACTCACGTATCGGTAAAACGAACATCGGATACAAATTTCAATAACGAGTTTACCAAACTTCTGTCCTCTACTGGTCCATCGGGTGAGAAAAAGCCCTTGTTAATTGTCTTTCTGATTGCCGGAGCGAATCCAGGCTCCGGTACTTGCTAAAACCGGGTCTCCAATTTCGACTCCAGACTAAAATCGATGGGACGGGACAAGGAGTGGACGCCATTCATCCTCGTCCCCCATTCATCCGAAAGATTGCCCCCGTTGCCTTTTTGAGGGGGGAACTTCAACCCAGAAACCAGGTAGACTCCATGTTGTAAACCGCATCCCTTCCATTTAGAACCGGACCTTCTTTATCCTTCCAGGATTTATGGGCTAGTGGTTTTATGCACCACTGAAGCACCTCTGGATTGCCTAAGTAGACATCCGCATTTGCATGACTGTTGGCAGTTTGCACAGTGTCATCTTCAACTGTGTCGTCGTATCCATTCAAATTTGCTCTCTCGGATGCCCAAACATGGTCGTAAAGGAGGGTCAATTTACCTACCAAATATTCTTTACGGGCCAAGTGGACCGAATCCAACTTGTCAAAATGGGCCAGAAATTTTTGGGAGAAATGGGCAAACTAAGTCGATATGACTTCGAATGTTTCAAGGTTTTCGAATAAAATATGCTGCTTTAAAACTTGCGACAAATCAAGTAGAACATAAGCGGCATGGGTGTCCGCATTAAATAGGTTAATCGTGCAGACAGTGTATTTCGTGCCCATGCAGTTTACTCGTTACGTTTTATGTACCATACGCAATTTTGATCCGAAAAAAATCGGGCAGTAATATTCCACGAAATGCTGTCCATTATCACAATAGGCGATAAAAAGTTTACTTGGTATAAAAAGCCTGTCAGTTGTGGCATGAAACACGCTAGTTGAACGACATGCATTGCAGTTATGAATATCAGTAATAAATTGCTCCACTCACGTGTATGGCACGCGCCCTGCTAAAATGTCCGCAATCGGTGTTAAAGCGTGTAACAAATTTATTACTCCACTTTACTATTAATTATCGAATATATAATTTTGACACCACATCACAGCGTCATGAATGTAATTTGAGGTCTGTTACTTAATTATTGCATTGTTACAAAAATTATTGCATACGCGACAGTTTACGACCACGCACAGTATCAGCAAGCCCGAACTTCGCATATATTTAATTAGAGCCCGGAACAGTGTCGAATCACTGTGTACCAAATTAATTATCAGCTCTGTTAAATAAACAAGTAGGACACCACCACATTTGGCCACTGTCGCTCAGTACATCCAATTGTTAAACGACTACCCTGAATTCATCATCAATGTTTCCTAGCATCCCTGATGCGGATAATTACAGGTATACGACACGCACTTGTTACAGCTCCCTAACCAGTTGAGTAAATCATATCCCACCCTTACGAAAAGAGTTACGAGCTTCAGAACCTGAGAAGTGTAAAAAGACAGCTCCAGCAAAGTGTGGGATGGCGTGCTATCTCCACGATGCCGTGACACTTGGCTGTTTCGTAAGTATGATGCATTACCACTGTTAGGCTACACACTGTCCTCACTTAACCTTTGCTGACGCGTCCAATAATATATTATTACACACAGAAAAAAACTTGGCTGTTTTATGTCGTTTCGGATCAAACTTATGGAAGCCATTGGGTAAGTAAATGGATAAAAAAAA
The DNA here is from genome assembly GCA_000934665.2 of Catajapyx aquilonaris. NCBI lineage: Eukaryota > Metazoa > Arthropoda > Diplura > Dicellurata > Japygidae > Catajapyx > Catajapyx aquilonaris. The sequence goes on from KZ538314.1 coordinate 12,587, forward strand.
TATATTGGAACAGATCCAAAATGGAAAGTGGCAGCCGAGAAATGAACAAAATCATCATTACCCTGGAGGTGATGTATTGTTCGGGATTTTCCCAGAAGATCTTGGACCTTTCGGACCCAAACGGATTGAAGCATGAGAAATATTAGTAATAAGCATGAGTAACTGGGGGCTGATTCTCCATCTGGACTTTTGGCCAGGGCTACCGTCGCCCGCAAAGTGATAAATTTGAGGAGCGTAGGAAGCTTCCGAATGATCAAATGCTACATGGAGCGGAGTAATTTGTGGGACTCGAAACGAGGTTGACCGTCCAGCGAAATTGCACAAACACCAATAACTGTCCATGGCCCTCTCGGTAAAAAGGGGATTGAAAAATGGAAAATACAATGGCAGGAGGATATTGGCTTCCATATCAGGAAGAGAGGTTCTTGTGTCGTCCCTAATCAAATAATTCACATCAGTAAAATAATTAGTGTACTTACATTGAAGCTTTTCGTCTAAGTTCCCTCTTGACGTAATGGACAGCGCCCTGATGAATTCTTCAAACTCTATAGAACCATCCTGAAATGTAAATGTCAGAATTATTTTCAAGCCTTGGCGAGTAACATTGCGTGTAATGCAGCCACTATAGGCAGGCTCTGCGGTTTTAATATTGCATCATATATTAGCTTTTCAAGATTCTTTTGCGTAAAGGAATGTTCAATCTTCATTACTGCGAGTAATACGGTACGTTAATTTCGACGTTTAGTGAAATCAAGCTTGACGTTCATTAGCCTGTTTAGAGAGAGGTCATAATCACTCGCGTTAGAAATTATAATGCAATCAAGAGATGAATGTTTAGATATCATTATGCGTGATACTGCTTGATTAAATAATTAAAAATGCACAAGCTATATTTGCACAAGCCAATGCTCTGTTTGTAAAAAAATAAATAACCTCAAACCGGTACTCACATTGTTTTCGTCGAACACCCTGAAGACGAGTGAAGCAAACTTTGTAGGGTCACCTTGGGGAAAGAACTGCTTGTAGATTTTGATGAAACCCTGCGAAGAAAATAATTGTCACGACAACATGTTCGTTCATGTTCATAATATTTTAGTTAAATGACTGAAATGATAAAAAATTAAAATAACAAATAAAATGATACTAACGCACTTTTTCATTCATCTAATTATTCAAACCTATTGGTTTTTTTACAACCCTCATCAGCATACCACCCAAAATTCCACATCTTACGACCCCTATACGACCCTGCAACGCATGCAGACTTTTTCCCCCCCATCCACCAGCATAGTCGATGGCCTCCCCAGTGACACATTCGAGCTGACAAAACTCGCCCCTTTTTGTCCCAACTCATTGAAATGCATTGCTTTTGTATTCCTTTCCAGAGGTGCATTCTTTTACGTTTCGCATCCGTACAGCCCCCGATGCAATTCCATAATTCTCCATCGTGTGATAGGGGGTGTTCAGGTCCATAGAGAAATCCGGTCTAATTGCACCCCCGAGGTTTACCATCACGTTCTTTAGTCGCCTGGTTCCATCCACAGCCGCAAATGAAACGGGCTTATTCAACACTGGTCACTGGATGCGTTTGCGGCCACTACTCAAATGAATGGTCGCCCAATACTCTTGACTCTGCGTACGCTCTTTTAATTCAACAAACCACCAAGCTTAATGCCCCATACATTGGGTAGGTGGAAAGCTAAAGACAAGCCAACTTTTCTTGTACTGTACTTTTTGAAGAAATCAGGACGGTCAGTGGCTAACATATAGCTAATTCTTGTAGCTGACATTGGGGGATGGCACGCAGCGGAAAATCCACTCAACTTTTTTTTCCATTTGTACCTTGTTGGCCGGGGCCTGTGTCAAGCTTTTAATGGCTCGATTGAGCTGCAGCAGCCACTAACGCAGCCATAACCAAGCTCTCGGGAGGGATGACACTTGCCCGGAATTACTACTCGGGCTGGGGAGGATAAGCTGCCTGCACTCCCCCAAACCTGCCCCTGACACGCTTTTTACACCCTTCCTCTCCGGACAAAGGCTCAAGTATGTAAAACGTACACACTGCCATGTATGCCATGTGTGGAAGGGCTGGTGGCTACAGTTTCCTACTCGAGGTAACCCCGGTCCGGGTGCCCGGTCTGCTGCGGGGAATGGAAGTTCCAAGTACTAGGACCTCAGAGTCACGTATGGTAATATTAGTAAATTTACTTTTCAGGCGCAATATTATTTTTTAGAAAAATAGCCCTCATTATAAAATCACTGTCATATGCATCGCTGCTTGGCAAAAACCATAATGCATAATGCATTCAAACGAGGCCGTTACACAAAAAGGAAGAGGACAATAAAGAAGCTGGCTCCTTACATCTCTGCCGTAATTGACTCTCTTTTCCAACTGTTGGCGTAGTCATTAGCTAATGACTAGCCCTTATGCAGTGAGCCAACGCGCAAAAAGGTTCTGTAATAACCTGTGCCCTCAAGGTCAAATCCGATGTATGGGGTTGATATCACATTGCAGCCAGATTAAAATTTCTGAGAGTTTGTAGATAGGCCAACAGATTTTTGACTTGGGGGGCTGATGAGAGCCAGCTCGTTACCTGCTCCAGCCTTTTGCCAAATGGATTTTGCGACTTGTACAATTCCACCGGTGCAAAATGAATCCGGGAGTGCGGCATTTTCCTCCGGAAAAAAGGGGGTCACGCAACCAGGATTCCCTCTTATTAATTCATAAACCCTTGCAGCGAATCACTACCATCCGCCCCAGTCTACATAATGCAAATTCTGATACCTCTGTATTAAAGAGGACAATCCCCAGGTGAGCTATCTTGTACTCTCCGAGTACATTTCATGGCCTTGTACACTGTACAGGCTTCCAGGACTGCAGTATTTACTTTTTGCAAATTATGAGAAACAATGATAACCGTTACTTTCAGTGTGAGATCCTCCTGCATAATCCAGGCAATCAGGTTGAATCATCCTCATTTATGAACATTGTAATTATTAAAGTATGACTGTATTGGAATTCGTGACCACCGACCACAATGTGCCTGGGTATATGCCGTTATGATTAACTCGAAACTGAATGGTCATGCAAGCATCGTGTCATAACCTATAACCCATCACGAAATGTTGTTGTCCATGCTTAGTTTCAACGCACACGACAATTTAGACTAGACGGATGCAATGCACATAACGTGAGTACCACGTCTGGTAAGTTTCATTCCTAATAATCACTCTGACAGCTCGTAGTGAGATTATTGCAAGGACTGAGAGATTAATATAAAAATGTCTGTCAGATTTTCTCACGTCATAATATTAATGAGTAATCGTGCAATTACAACTTCATGCAAAATTATGTGGTTAGTATACATACCTGTTCCGTGAGTAATCCATTTGGGCAGTCCTTAAGAAAGCCTTTGTGCCTGAAAATAAAGGGAGTATAAGTCATTTAAGCAGCAGCACTTTACACCAAATCTTTTAAACCACTTTAGTAATCCAATCTGACAAAGTACACCTTTACCTTTTGAATATTCCAATCACCCATTCTATTATAGATTCAAAGCCAATATTAGCTAACCAGGTGTGTGACATCCAATTGTGATTAATCGAATGATCCACTTGTTCAAATAATGTTATCACATAATTGGCTAATGAACAGGCTATAGATTTGAATGTACAACAATGTGCCCAGCATCTTTTAGCGTTACAAAAGTGTCATAGCAATGGGTAAAAATATCACTGAAAAATCACTCGTTTGTAATAGTCGCAAAGCTATTTATGGATCACCAACTTGGTAAAAGTTATAATAGCTCTGGTGTAGAATTATTGCACGCAGGCCTGGCATTATAAGTGGTGGCAAACGAAGATGTCTCAACTATCCAACAAAGTTGTGTCTCATTACCCCCTGCTAATTACACCCATTCTCCAACCAAAACTGCCTCAATTTGCTCTTTGAAACATGCATAACCCTTTGGGAAGCCTATATGGAGGGAGAGAAAAAGTTGCGATACATAAAGGAGGCGCAAATCGGATTATAAACTCATGCCATTACGAACTGCTGCATCGTAATGACCCTCAAATTGCGTCAATAGCAACCACAAATCCTGGATCATGTGATGACAGAATGGATTTCCAGGGGTGGGGCCCATCCTGGAAAATAATCAAAGGGATGGCCAAACACTATCGATTTGCAACCGGAGTATAAAACCGACTTTATGAAAGCTGATTCCGGCATCTTCTAAAATTTGTTTGCAACCCTGTGAGTCTCTCTCACAAACTTGATTTCCATTTGTCCTCGACACGCCGCGGGGAATCCACCAACGGAAACTGGCCGCAGGAAGTCTCCACAGAAAAATATATACTGTATATATAGAGAGAGTCCCCTGACGTCAGACAATGACGTCAAGGGCTCTTCACTCTTCCACTTTGCAACCTACGTCCACGCCTACCCTTTTATTCTCTCCCTTTGGAGTTTCGACGCCCCCATCAGGCGATGTTAACATTGTCCGGAATAATCTTAGAGAGCTGGTCGATGGAGCATGAAAACGTCCCACGCCACTGCTATAGAATTTGAAGAATATATTTGGTACGTCACACGCGTCAACAATGGATTTAACTCCTGTTACTCTAATTACTGCCATGTTCTGTAATAGCTAAACATTGCCATGTTCATGCTTCGTAGCATGTACCCTGGTGGTCTGACTATGAACGGTGCAGGGTTATAGCATCAAAAGTTGATGTTGTCCAAAACTGGAGTTCTAATGGTTTGACGGCTTGGCGTCATATGAGCGCAGGGTGGTCATAAAACAGGGCGATTTGGTAGGCAACTCTCGACACCTCTGTGAGAGTTGAATCGGAGAGCAAAGTCATGGAGTTTGAAACGGCGCAATCAACAGGCAGCAGGGACCATTGAATTGCCTTCCATCTCCAACAACCTCCCCAAGCCTCTTTGTGTCACGGAAACGACTCCTGCCCAATACAAATCAGCGCAGGTACCGGTGCAATCACAACAGCGCAGGATGGAGAATATGTGGGCATATCTGCGTGTTTAACCTTCCAACCACTTCAAACAACCCAGATGGATTTTGCATGGCCGTGTCAGTCACAATGATTGGAACGGAGCAGGTCTTTTCGGAAAAAGACGTGCTCTTGATCCGATTTGGAACAAGTGGCTGTCACATCCTGTCGACACCGTCACAAGTACAAGATTTCTCAAATAGAAAAATCAAATGTGACATGCTCCACATACATGTCCATCGTGGTCGTCCTAACCAGGGACAAATTAGTTCCGGAGCAGTTTATAAATACAATCCGGCCTATGTTCAGGTCCTTTGAACAACGGTTAATTGCTCATTGCATGTCAACTCCAATTAGAGACCAGCACTTGAGTTTCATATCTGCGGACGTGAGTGGGCAGGTAGTGAAGTGTCCCACCCACTCTATGGAGGCCCAGTTGGCTTGGCCTGGCGACAACCTTCAACCCCCGCCGGTCATGCCGCCATTTTTGATCAGCTAGTGCGAATTTAGGGGGTCGTAAAGGTCGGGGTGGGTTGGAACCAGGGTCCAATTTGCGGGCCGACCATCATCCGCGTAGTTAAGTGAAACTTTGACAATGTCCGGGAGACTTAATTACCCCTGCGCGATAATGAGATTCGCAAATGAAGTCAAGGGCTCGTGGAGTTTTCCTTGGCCAGCCGCGGCGGTGGGGAAAATGGCCGCCGAGTAGGGCCTAATCAAGATGGACGGTGGCCGCAAGGTCAGTTAGAAGCACCCGGAGACTTTTATTGCCGGGCATTAGTAATGCTCGTCCGTTGACACGTCGTTGCCGCGTTGTATGGAAATAAAATAGGGTTATAAATATGTGTTAGAGGCCCGTCCAACACCGAAGTGCAACTGGGAATGAATAATCTGCAACAACTGATGACATTTAAATGTGTGTGCAGAGGTGCCTAGAGGTAAATGATGACTAACACCATGGCTGAAATAGGAAATATTGTATTTGCGGGTATTGGGAATCGTATGCCGTGTCACTGCGCGTATCAATTTTAATAACAATCACCTGGCACGTAGTGTCGCAACTGCAATTTAATTTAATCATCAAGCCGTAACGACAAATCGACTGTATTAAATTATAGCTGGGACATCACATGCCATGCGACTATAAATGAAATTACATTTTAAAATCTAATTAAATTGAAACTATGTGGAGTAACTCCAGAAACATTTAGGCCTCACCACGACTTGATTATCCCCATAAAATGTAGAGCACAATCAGCCAATTCTTCCGGATTACAACTTTACAAATTAGTCAGGGATTAACAAGACGTCTAGTGTCTGGGATGGTACGGATCTGTATAGTCGAGGCATCGCTTATCGGACCTGACATATTCTTCCGCAAGCTCTCATCCTGCAGACTCCCACATGAAAGGAACCGGGAGCTTTCTTGGGAAGCGAAACTTCGGGAAATGGAATGTTGTCTTGCCCACGGGGGGATGCTGCTGCTCTTTACTTGGCAACCTCCAAAACTCCTGCTGCCAAACACAAAATTCCTCTCGAAAATCTTATTTTCCGGCCTGATTTAGGGATGGGACGACCTTTCCCTCGCTGTTTAAATTTGCATACAAACGCCGATTGCCATCTAAGTTAATCCGTCCTTATTGGCGGGAACCCGCATCGATCGAACATTGCCTATGAGACCCTAATAGACCTATTCATTGCAAATAGACTGTCAAGGGCGGGGGAAGGTTAGTTGTCATCTATGTAGAGGAGTGAAAATTATTGTTGGCTGCAGTTTGGACCGTCGAGTCTCGCAGATTTACGGCGTGTTTATACGAGGGTATTGTTGTTATGCAAACGACTGAGCATGAAATCTCACATAGAGGTGTCTAAGCGTGGAATGGTCCGGTTGTTAGTCTGCTTCTCTCACGTGCAAGTCATTACGGAATAAATTATCACAACTCAAATTTGAAATCTCATAAAGTTTCGGGTGTTAATCTTGCGGGATTTCAGCTTTTAAGCCCGTGACACCAAACTTTGCATGCTGACAGGTCATAACCGTCAAGCCTATTTATATGAAAAGTTTACACTGGTTTTTCTATTAAAATATTCCGTATAATATTGTCACTAATTTTTTTCCTCATCGGGTCAATATTTTTATGCCAGACAATTTTAAGTCTAGTCTCGAAGTCCTCTTAGCATTCCCAAGTGAAAGAAACTGTAGCTGGTTCGTTGGCAATAACACTTTTGGCAGGCAGGGAAATTGCACCAGATGAGTCTGCTGCTTTGCCCCGGAGAAAATTCGGAGGGATTGGAAGACATGTCCTGGGCACTAAGCTTGAAATTACTTGCCCCAGCTTGTACATGACGAAACACAAGTTGTGCCAGAATTAGGTTCAACTTTTTATTATTGGTCATAAAATTTATGAATGATTTTAATTCTTCTAAAATTCCTCAGAAGCAATAAAAATAGCAGTGAGAGGCGTTATTTCGTAGACCCCACCCAACATTTCATCCATCGATTGCAAATAGATGGATATACAGTATACACGCCCTATGACCCACCCCAAAAATGCACATGCAGCACTACGCCCCTTTCGTGCTATAACCTGCTTATTCCTCTCCTCCAGCAACCGCAGCAACCAAAACTTACCATATAGTTTTTCCTCTTTCAATTTGAAGTGGAAAGAAAGAAAGAAGTGCAAGCCTTGTCAAATGGGGTTGGTACGGATCTGAGAATGACATGCATATTCATGACTGAAACTTTGGCAGACACGTGTCAGCTTCCCACTTTCTGGCAAAATGAGAGTGGAGGCAGCAGCCAGCCAAGTAAAGTTTGTTTCCTCTCTGAATCTTTCTCGTTTCTCAAACTCCACCGAAGAAAGCTCATTCATGAGAGAAACACACGGTAATGACTCGGCAACCCAAAAGCGGCCAAGAACTGGAAACTAAGTTTTTACTCCGCCTCGCTCATTTCCTTCTATTGCTCTCTTTTTGACGCCAAGTATGCAAAAGTTGTGTAGAAAAAATGCAAAAAATAATAATTATAATGTGTCGGCATATTCATGTTTGTACATTGGTGCCGTTTACCCCATTACCGTTTTCACAGACATTAATTTCCATCTCAGCGTCCCATTAAGCCAAGGGCAGTTCTCATTATTAATGATGATTGCAGTGCAGATTGCACTAATGTGATTGTGCCGCGCATTAGGACCGTGAGTGATAACATTTTCCTATCATCACATCTTAGCCAATGAATTTTCCTATTGCTATTTCCGGATGAGGTCTACAGGCGCATCATGACATGGCCAATATTAGTGTCACACGTATCATTCAGCATTGTTGCTGTACTGAGTTAAACCCACTCTCCTTAATTAATCAGTTAGTGACTCACTGGAACTTTCTTATCACAGAAGTGTTTCGTTACATAACAGTCAAACGAGAGAATGGTCTGACGTCACAGTAGCGCATGCGCAGCTGAGTGATTCAGAGAGCTACTACGAACCCACAGGGGTTTGGCGAACGGAACTGCGGGTCAAATCGCGTAGATAGGTCCCAGGAGCAACTGTGCAAAGTGGCTTGCTTGCCTGACAAAATGCGTTTTTTTCCCCCTTTTCTCGAGTGTACCGCTAGCACTAAAAGGGAAGAGCCGGGTGGAGGTGATGTCAGACCATTATCTCGTTTAAAAGACTTTTATTTTGAAATAAATAAATAAAATAAAATAGTCGACTTCTGTCTAGGGTCGACTTCTCCCTGGTTCACCATGGCGGATAGACCTAGTTGGTATCCCGTGGAGTAACCTTCCCAATACACCGAGTGCCATTGTTTTCCGTCTGGTTCCGCTGCAGGAAGCCGAATTCAGGGATAATCTCCTCATAATCCTGAGGGCGGGGTCGTGGCGAAGAGAGGAAGTGTGGTCTAGACACAAGCATTCCATGACTAATTTAATAGCAAACTCCCTCGTAATTTCTGGAGACAGAATCTTGCCGACTCTCGAAACTGGTTCTTCAAACCGGGGGGATAAGGTAACCCGTCTAACGTCTTGGAAATGTGATATTACTTTGTGCAAAGGAAGGCTATATAACCTAAGCCCACTTTGCTCCATCCTGGAAGTCTTCCAAACCGCTCGACTAGGACTTTTTGATCTTGCAGCCCTGCAGAATGGGAACCTTTTGATGCCGTTTTTACCCATTGCGATAGTGTTAATCAAGCGTGTCTTAAGGCTCCAAAAGGGTCGCTTCCTATATACCGGAGGGAGCAAAGACCAATCCCAACGATTCTAGGTACTGACTTGGTGAGTAAGCTTAAAGTAGAAAAATACCATGGCAAGGCCTGACTGGCTGTTCCACTTCTGGCGGCAGTTTCCTTTAGCGAAATGCAGTCGTAAAATATTTAAAGTGAGTCCGCAGCATTTATACGAGTCAAGTGTGCCGCCTGGCTGCAGGAAACTTCAGGAGTACCAAAAACACGAAGCAATTCCGCCATTAGTCTTATTAGGACTAATCCCGGTGTACTTTGGGGAAATTGCAGCCATGTTCTCACATTAAGCGACAAAACTTTGGGCTCCTTAACTGTGGAGAAAATGCGCGAGCAGCTTTATGCAGTAAGTTCAGTGTGATTATTACCGATAGGTATGACATATGATGATAAAGTCTAGGTGTGTAACATATGTGTTGACGTGTACATTACAGCATTTTAACAAATTACAATGCATAAAATACTGCAATTTATAATAGTGCCGATGACGAAGGGCAGAATAATAGTGGGAATATTGATGCAACGCAATTATGAATAAACAGCGCCTAATCACATATTATTCATGAAGTGCCAAAAGCAATTGGCAAATCAAATCTATCCTTTTGAAAGGCATAATCTGTGCAGATTATTACCTGTGTTTACAGGTGCTGTAACATAATCCCTGGTTAATTTCACTGCAATAGCCCAGGTTGTTTTTCTGGCTCAAAGCTACCGCACATCAAGCTATAGCTCTCAACCAGGCAATAAACAAGCTCTATAGACTATACAGACTATATAGTACCATATACGAAAACAAAAGCAAGCAATGACTCGTTAACTTGTACCTCTAATTCGGTAAAAGCAGAGAGTCATTTCCTTATAATTATTTGGAGTGAAGTGAAGGAGTTGAAGAACATAAATGTCTGCCGCCTCGAGTGCTGTATGAGAACAGAACAGATTGTTATGACAGTGGAGCGGAGTCAAGAAAATTAGGTTACTTTCGGAGTGGAATTTCGCAAAGAACATCAAAGAAAGGCACAACAGGATACGATTTGATAACTTTGCTTTTCAGAAATGCAAAGCTAATTACCGACGCACATTTCTTGCTCGCGAGGCGACACGAGTGTCAATTTAATATAAAATATGGCGCATATTTGCTTGCAAGACGACGGTGGTTTACTCCAGGAATTTGCAAGGATTCGCGTCGCACTATGATTACGTCATCCTCAAAGTCGTAGTGTTTACACCCTATTGCAGACTAACGCTAACATCATCTAAGTGAGTGACAAAAGATCTTTAAAAATATCAGTGTTCCCAACCAAGTATATTTATGTGACAAGATATATATGAAACATACAAATGGATGCATCTAAAGAAGCCGTCATACAAGCGGCTCTTATCTGAGAAATGGTTGGCGGGAATTGTCCCAGGACTGAAAGAATGATTTAAAGAGGCAGGCCCGGTCGACTCCCGTGATTGATCATTCGGAACATCGCAACTATTGCCATCAATCACAAATGTTGCCCCCCCCCCCGTCTTTCCCCGCTATTTCTCTCCCCAAGATTCCAGAAGTCCGAGTTCACTTTAAGGAGGCCGCCGAAGGAAGAACTTTGTATTGTGGACTCAACTGCTCTTCATTACTAAGAGTGCACAGCAGTGCCAGAGGCAGGCAGTTACTGCACTACTAGGAAGGGGTAAAGGGTTAATTCTGTTGCGGCCTTTTGGAGAAAGCCTGTAAATTAGCAGGCTTGCTAATCTCCCTGCAGAAATTATTCCTCTTGAAGGAATTCGAAGCTTCCGAACCCACCAGCGTAGAAATGCACGTAGATCGAAGCACGAACTCAAAGCCATCCAATGCACCTTATGCCTAATTATGCAGGCATTTGAAATAGCTTGCAGCAACTTGCAAGGTACAGATTCGCCATTAATTATCCTCGACAATATTCTGTTAATGGACTCCGAAGGCATTACATTAATGTGTATTGTGCAAAAATTTCAATTTTTCGCCACATTATTTTGCCATACTTTGTAGCACAAGGAACTTTCTGCACGCTCAAGAGGAAATTAGGTTTGTTTGGTATAGCTACGTACACAATTATCTAGTTACCACACAAGCCTTTGTGTTGTTTACATTACTGTAATGAAGCGGCTCTGGATATTACGTAACAAATGCAGAATAATACGCGTCTGCCCTTTATTTCATCAAACACTTTACGCACGCCCTGGAGAATCTGTTTATCCCTCGAATTATGCCAAAGTCACACAGCCATGTCACTTCAAAGGACAATGTGAATGCATCGAGTAAAACATAGTGCAGCTATCCTAGTGGTCGTTATAATGCATGGGAATGGTTAATTAGCTTTGCAAATGAATTTTTATTCAGTATGTGCGAAATGGAAAATGAAATTAAATTCGAATATGGAATGAAATATTTACGGCGAGTTCGAAATTCTATTTACAAGTCAGCACACATTTCATACGGACGCAGTGGGAATAATTACATTCGCCAAGATTTACTTTCGCTCTGCAGGAAAGAGACGGTCCCATTATTTAACATGTTCCTTCTGGGCACGAATAAGAAAATTTATGTGCGTTCCTATACTTCTCACTAGAAAGTTCCTGAATGAAAAAACATCCAACCTGCTCCAGAAACAATGAATGCAAATACTGTACCTTCCAGGCATCTAAGATTTTGCACCCTCCTAGTCCTACTCCCCACTTTAAAATTGACATGCAAATCGAGCCTTATCTGGCAACACCGCCACACCAAAATAACACCCGATTGGCCCCCGCCAAAAATTTTCCCCTCCACTTGGGCCCCTAGGGCTCGCGTTGTTTTGACAGCTCCCCTCTACCCCCCCCCCCCCTTTAAAAAAACGCAGTAAACGCAGAAAGGTAAAGTGGGCCTTTCTGCGTATAATTTTCCAAACAGTTTTTGGTCCAGTCCACATCCGGAAGTGCACTTTTGGAACGAATCTTTGTGCATTATAGACGTATTTTTTTCCTACCCCATCCTAGCTCTAATAGAGTTTCCCTTCCATTTTGGGCCAAGTGTTTATCGATTGGATAAGGAAGGCGCCTTCCAAAGTTGGCCGCACCCGAAGTCTGCTGGATTCGGGGTACCCTTTACCCACCAAACCCTGCATTCCCCATCCCGGCAGGCATGTCCAGGAAGCTTCCTGGTGCTCGTCAGTATGCAGCTCAGGGCATTACTCCCGTGCCTCTGCAACGCCCATCTCCATGGACTGCCTTCTAATGTTGCGGGGGATTAACCGGTACACACTGTTGCAGAAGCCAAAGCTGACAATAACATAAGCTTATATCAAACCCCCACGTGGGATCAACCTGATCAACATATTAGCGCCGGATCTGGTTGCATGGGATTAAAACCGGTGCTGGTCGTATGTGCACAGAAAAAAAATCTGTGGGCTTGGCTCATATATCCTGCTTACTGCACAGATACTGAATACGGGTCTCGGACTTTTCGCCCCCGCCGTTTCGCCCCCGGACTTTTAGCCCCCGGCATATTGGCCCCCGGCATATTGGCCCCCGTGACAATTTATGCCTGTCTTATAGTCCCTTAATAATTCGGTGCGAAGGAGTGGGATTTACAAAGATATTATATAGTTAGGACCTACTCATGTTATTATTCATAATAACTTTCCATTACATCTTCTCCTGGAATGTACAGGCAACAATGAACACATTATCACTTGGGAGCTACTTTGTAAGCTTAATGTTTCTTCTAAAAAAATTAACCTGAAAATTATCTTCACCGTTCTGTCTGGTTTAAGCTGAGTTTGTCGAAAGGCCTCATGCGGCACTTCACATCCTAAGTGACGTCACTTAGCAAAATTTATCTGGAGATTAATGTAAGCTATCGCCACATGGTTGTAAATCCCATGAAGAGCTTGAGCACACACGTGTCAGAAACAATGCACTCTGAAACACAAAGGCCAACTTCTGGTGCACTTGCAAGTGCGTCAGTGTAAGTACTTGTGCAAACTTGTGTAAGACAGGGAACACCCACAGAGCTCTGGAACAGCTGGGTTAAGACTGGGCTTATCCGAGCCCCACTTGAATCTTATCACCCTCTTCAGATGCGTTGTCGCACACCAGCGAATTTGCTCATTTTGACAAAAAGCTTTTCTATGTTCCAGCCCACGTTCACAAGTACAATTCATCACTTTTTTTTGTGCGCACTGCATTCCCTGTAGGCTCACAAAATGTGAAGGAACAAACAGATCTAAATCCAAACTAGATTCAATATAAATCAGCGCTGATCAGTGTTGTGATTGGAACCGCGACACAACGAGCAGAAAACATTTTGATGGGCATCGGTACCGCTGTGCAATGGCAGGCGGTGAAAAGTTTTCACGGCAGAAATGAAGGCTTCAAAAGAGTGCTTAGAGCACCATGTCATTCACTTCACAAACACATTCCACACCAATTAGCAGCCGGGGGACACGCGGCATCCAGAATGTTAATTTCCTCGAAATGTGCTATGCCACACGGCATTACGTTTAGTGTCTAAATTCATTTGACCGCTCTGAATTTTACACCCAGCCTATTTTGATGGGCACGACCTGCAATACCCGGATTACGCAGGTTAAGTAGGTCGAGCTAATTGAACACAAACATATGCATGGGTTACATGCACACTGTATTAATAGGCTTGGGCCTTGGGATGCTTAAAAAAAATTGTAGGCCAGACTCGCCTAGCTAGTGCGTGGCAATGTTCGAGATCAGAATGAAACGGAATGACGCCATTTCTGGCTTCCAATTGCTTGTTCAGGCTGGCCTCGCTCTCGTGAAATTAGCATGATATGGCCACCTTCCGCTGGAACATTCCGCAGATAACCAAGTGCTATGGCTAAAATTTTCATCACGACTGGGCTACAATTCTGCGCCGCAACAATGATACCAGTTTGAGGGTGCTGAGGGGAGGTTGGGTGTAATATTTGAAATTCAACAAAGAGCTAAAAACGTTAAAGCCACAATTTTTAAAATTTATTTCTAAGCAGGTCCGGCAGGAGGAAGTGTCTATTAAATCTTGCTCAGGAAAGGAAAGGAGTTCTATGTTCGCCGGTAGATGACGCAGTGGTGCATACGATGAGGGATAATTCGCGAGAAAGGGGCTGAAAATGAGGCCTTTTTTGATATTTTCTTCCGGTTAATGGAAGTGTTCAAGCCCAATAAACATATACTGTATATCAAATAAAAGAGAATCACGAGAAAAGGTGCATATATGCACCTATACACACCTATACGTACACCTACACACCTATACACCTACACACCTATAGGTGTCAAATGGAGGCTAGAATTTGTAGTGGCAGTCTAGTTGGAGGCAATCTGGAATGATTGGCTGAAATCCGCAAGTGAGGTAACGTGTACACTGATGGCGGGAGAAAAACTCGCGGACATCTCCATAACAGTACGACAATCTTTTTGACCCTGATAGTACGTGAGGTCAACCAACATATACGCAAAGAAAAGAAGCTTGCGTTACTCTGAACTCCCGGTTTTGTCTCACTTCTGAGAATAGCCTCCAACACCAAGGTAATTAAATGTGTTTGATCCTGGAAGTGCGCCAGCGACAGAAGGCTAATTAGATTGTGGAGACTGTTTGCTTGCCGGCATTCTCCGGCTCCATCCTATTATTTAACAGGCTTCTTTTCCATATTGACCCAATATATATTGCAACAAGTGAGCCTGACGTTTATTGGCCGAGCAGACGGGGAACGCCATCGAAATTTTTTGGGGGAAGAATCTCTCGTGATATGCCAAAATATTTTAGCCATCCTGCGTTTTTTGTGTGCTTTGATATTTCACACTCGAGCTGCATGAATGACCCGCGTTCAAGAATATCGTGCTCGTTTTTCACGCTCTTCTGGCAAGCCTTTCCAGCCGTCGCGGATTAGTTACAAGAGCCTGATTGATGATATTAATCAACATTTGCCAAGCCGATTTTGTGAGGGAACATTGAAATACTGACAATAGTAGCCTTAAGGTCAATTCACATATACGCGAGCGATTTTCACGTTTTGCTTTTTCGAGTCTTTTACGTCACGAAGCGAGCGAATTTTTGGAAATTTTCCGCGTATATGTGAATTGACCTTTAGTGCCAAGCTTGGACACAATTGATGTCATCAATATTAATTACCTTTATCATTTATGCTTGATTGGTTCAACCTCATTCTCATCGTGGCTTGAGTGTGGTGACCATCAATCTTCCCTTGCAAGACACGAAGGGCTAAGTGCATGGCATAGATAATTTGAACACCCTTGCCAGATCCTCCAACTATAGTTTTGTGGCTTGTACACATATTAGACACGATGCGATGCAGCCAGGAATGTTCGTGACCCACCAGAAAAAAAGGCCACATGATTGGCTGAAGCAAACCGCGAAATGATACTCTTTTCCTGCTCATCTAACCCCATCCGGATTACTTCCGACGCAAAATCTCCCTTGGCATTTGGTCACAATTCAAGGGGGGGTCTCAGTGGGTGCCTCCCTCCGTCCCCTTATCTGCCCAGCCCAGAACTACCTGCGCCTCAGACTCTCATTTCGAGGCTCCTTTGGTAACATCGCTCCTGGAATAACACCCAGGAGGTCGTCATTCCTTGCCGCACCCAACAATGCTCGTAACCAGTTTGCAGTCTATACCATGGGATAAAATTAAAAGCACAATGTGCATATGCCGTCTAATTCAATTTTGTCAGAAAATATTACATATCGATTATCCATAACCCGGATTATTTCATGCACGTATGCACTCTACTTCATGCCAATATGCAACGCTCTTCTCGTGGTAATATTTAACTACTAAATGGTAGAATACTCATAACGGCAACGGCTCTCAAAGTGTAGCACTTTTTGCCTCCGGATTGGACATGCAGTGTACATATCCATTCAAGGGCGAAATTAACCCCGCATTATTCAAATGTCAGCAATTAATAGCAAGTTATGGATTTGCGTTGCAGTGTTATTATTTGATCCCAATATATGCTCCAGTTTTTTACCATCCTGTTTTTTCACTTAAAAAGTAATCTCAATTAGGACACCGGGCTAGTCCCTGCCAAATATAACCTGTCTGATAATATTTACGCGTAAGGCTAGAAATAAACATATTATTGTTCACTTGCACGCCATATGCTACGAGCAGGCAAACGACCTTGATCTACAGATATCAACAGCTTTATTGACATTTTCCTAAATCCACGCGACATTTCCCTGCATCCACGCGACATTTCCAATTCCTCGATGCACTTTGAACCTGGCACAATGGACAAAATCCACGGTAAGGCTCCTTTCCCAGTGTGTGATTCATATCTGAGACGTTTTATCCTGACTGTTCAGAGCAACCCTGCATGTCTCTCTTGAAACTCGGAATGTCTAACAAGTAGGATACAAGGCCAGTATGGACCACATTTCACGCGAATGGACTGATACACACTCATCAGCTAATGGGGAAATGCATCCAAGAGCATTGCACTACATTTACGTAAGAGTAACTGGTTTCAGGTATCACAAAGCACTACTAGAAGTCCTCCATGGATGTTGCTGATGGCACTCCAACCAGCTGACCGCTCGTGATTACACAGGTTTCCGGTATTCTCTCGTGTGGAACACAAACAATTGCCGCAATTTGGAAATGTAAGTATAGCCTGTATTTCCTGTCGGTGGTACACAGCGGCATAGCCTAGAAACCCCTTATTACCAGGAATGCCTATATAATAGAGGCATGGCTCAGATATTGGCCACGCAGAGCTGAATCACTCTGCAGTTTGTTTACCATGTCAAACACCGATTTGTCACCGGCAACAAGTGGAACGTTGGTTCAATACCTGTACAGCTGGGTAATTTTGCTCCACGCAGTGTACATAAAAACAATTGTGTTGCACGATTGCAAAAATGAACCTCTGTGGTCTCGCAACATTCATGGTTGTGGTCTAGATGCGACCAAAATGCGTAGACTTGGTTACCCATACTGCACACCGAATAATACAGTTCCTTGACCCTGGTCGCCGTGTGTACGCTACTGTATACGACAAGACAAATATGGTGGCTAAATTACCCATTCTGCTAATGACTCCCTGACCGAAAAAACCTCACTCGACACCTGAGAATATTATTACAATATAAATAAATTAGAAATAAAACTACAGGTATCAACATTTTCATCGTGACCTAACATACCGCAAATTTACCTACTTTCATACTAAATAATGAGTACGTATAACACGTAGCACTCCACATGTCCCACACACATCATTAATCTTTCTCTCTGTAGATCGTGCACGCACTACCCTTAGATTAATATTATATTGTCATTAACATGACAGTTAGCTACAAAGGATCGTATTGGGCAATATTGGCTGCTCAGAATAAATTTCTGGCATAAATATATTAAAACACAAACACTATACCGGTTCAATACTGCAAACAGAATATGTAAGGAGAAACTTTGTTACTTTTTCAGCCACACTTTTCTGTAATAAAAATTCAGCATGGAAAATGGGAAGGTTCCGCTATTATTTCATCACGCAAGGCGAGACTCCGGAATATTTGAAACTGGGATTAAAGGGCTGGGAGATGTCCCTCAGGCCACATTCAGCGAGAATAAAGCTCGTTTCTACGAGCCCTCTCCCTTTCCTTTTTTTTCTTCTTAAGTCCCCCTGATACGAAATCACTATACAGTTACTGCACACAAAAATTATAGAGCCGTACTGCTATTGGATACCTCCACCATCATTTCTATTTTAAGACCAGTAAGATCGATTTAACGCTTCAAAATGGTTGTTTCTTTTACGTACATCCACAACGCTAAAATTTCAAAATAATAGTGTACGGAAATGCCTGCAAGGATGCTTACCATGAAATTGGCAGACCCTCTTAAGTGTTGTTAATCTTACTTCAAGACCTGTTTTTGGCATGCTTCTCCAAATATGTTACGTAATAAAGCAGGACACAACATTTAAAAAATATGGCTGGGGATTCGTTGATGTGATCAAATATCCCAACTTCCTTACGAATAAACTTTATATAGTACCGCTTTTCTCAGCCATTTGGAAATCTATTCAAGATTAAGACCGCCTTCACCAACTTACTTTTTTTTATCAAAACTTTTACCGGTCTGGGCCTAATCAGTCCCTACCCGAATTTAAACCCGAATCTCTCTTTTCTTGCTCTCTAGAGAAAACACTCGTCAAGTTTTTCTCTTCCCTGCTTGAGCCTAAGCTCCACCATCTCGCTCCTTTGACAGCAAGATATATTTGGACAAGGCAGTTCATCTTCTGACTGAATGATCACATCTCCCTAAGACTCCTTCTGGATCCCGTCCAACACTCCTTTTTTTTCTCTCTCTCTCTCCTGACCTTTTCATCCACATATCACCTCAACCATTTTCAATAGGAATTGGTGTGATTGTTGCACCGGGTTGTATCAGATTGTTGAAAGATCCGCCATTTTTCTTTAGGAATCCAATTATCTGAAGGACATTTTTCTCACAAGTCATTTGGAAAATTGTGACGCCTGCTTAGATCAGCGGGAGTTAATTAGAAATTTATTGATTTCCCGGCCATCTTTTGTGGTTATTCTGATTGTGACTGATGATTAAATAGGAATATTTCGCCCGATTTTGATGACATGCACAAATGCGTGCTGTGCCACATATAGTCTGCATTTATCATAAACGAAACCATTCCCGTTTTTTATATTAGCTATTAACCGGTGCTGGTTTATTGCATTCCATTTGGGTCGACGGTCACGCTCCAATTTTTAAAGTGTGCTCTCGTTTTTTTTAAAAGTAAGGATCCAGAAGTGACCAGCGATATCGCTCCAGTTTGATGTCTTTGGACAGGAATAAAATTACTTTTTCTGAAGTTGGAAAAAAGTTTTACTCGTAAATAAAATCTGGGATTTAAAAAAAACCTATGGAGGGACTTGAATCCGAACGTGGTTTTATGTGGCGCGGATCTTTACAATGGGGATTAGTGTTCCACCCACGCAGTCTTACAGACGCCAGACTAGCTCAAAAAAGAACGGCGAAAAAACTCGACCAACTTTGCACGAAACTGTTCCCGTATATACAGCACGGTGCTGTAAATCTTTCAAACGGTTATTGCACACTTGCTATTAAATGCCACAATTATGTCACATAAACAACAGACAAAAATAGCGACGCTATTGCTATATGCTATACATGTAGCAGTCTTTTCATATGAAGTCCTGATATGTCCCCGTATCAGTGGCTTTTGAAAGCATCTCGATCCGACATGACTTTTCGACTAATCGCAGACAAGCAGTGACATTTTGGTGGGGACTCGTCCAATTTGGAAGGGTCTGATTACTACCTCTTTTTTTCCCCAGGAAATTCCATTCACCGGTCTATTGTTCGAGGTAAACGAACTCATCCGGCTGGCATTGGCAGTATCACTCTCTCTGAAAAAAAAAAAATGTCGGTGCGATAACCCGCGTGAAATATGGAAGGAAAGCCTGGAGTTCAAAACCGGGTTCTTCCGCCGGCTGGACTGACAAAGGGTTCAAAGGTCCTCCATTAGTTGGGACCCAAAGTGGCAAATTGAAGCTCGGTAGTGTCGTCCAGGCATAAATCAAAAGCGTCGTGGAAAACAACGTGAGTTGGAAGCAAATCAACAAACGAACGACGCCCCCGAATGATACGGGCGACCAAAAACTTTTGGGGGAACTGAGGACCATTAGTACTTTTTGAATTTAAATACCACCAGTTCTAGGGCGTGGTACAAAAGGTCCATGCATCATCCTTTCTATTTACACACCTTTCAAGCTCTATCCGCCTGCACTCTACTCTCAATGATTGATCTAGCGCCTGCTGCATTCTATATGCGCTGCTGGAAAGTCACGAGATATGATGTGCACAGCTGCGCAGGCCATACCAGGCACGGGTTATGGCAACATAAGCAAGTATGGCTGGAAAAATACAGTGGGCTGACCCTATTGTTGGGGTGGGTAACAAAAGAGTTACGACGCCATACGTCTCCACCATGGTCTTAGAATACTAAGGTCTGGACACTCCCTCTTATCGCCTGCCGGGGTGTTTTGCATGAGGTGCTCACCTGAGAGCGCCATGAGACCGCTTTTCATTGGGCGATTATGTGGCGACCCTACCGGACTACGCTGAACTAAGGTAGAAGAGAAGCCACTACATGCGGGTCCAACATGGCTGCCGGCGACCATGTTGGGTCCCCCAATGTAGCGCTTCCTGAGCGCTTCCCTTTTGTAGACGTCACCCAAGGCCTACCATTTCTTTCTGGCACGGCTCGCACTCTATCACTTCGATTTGCACGTCTGCCGCATCAGAAAATGTCGCTAGCAGTATGTAATCGTAAATTCAGATTTGTTAGTCATTATCGTATAAATTTGACAAAAAATAATCTGGGTTAGTGAACCAAAATTTAAAGACAATTAGTAGAAAATATAGGCCCAACTTTGCCTAATCGGGTGTGGAAGTAGAGCATGGAAGTGGTGTCATTTGAGCAAAATTGACCCTAAAAAAGTGCTGTTTTGAGAAGATGGACGGGTCCAATGGCTGCTAATTTCAGATGGAGAGGCTGTCGTAGAGCTTTGAGAACCCAGTTTCCTGCACTTCTCTCATGGGGGAATGCAAAAGGAAATGAGGTCCGCATAAGTATCCCAGGGTACTTTCCAATTGTGCTCCCTTGCAGCCCGGAAGATTTATTGACTGACTCACGAGGACGCTTTCTGCCGTCCTCATTCACAAAAGAAAACGCCCTAACTTTTTTAAAAGCCCGTTGGATTCATTTTAAAAGCCTAAGAACTGTACATTCCTCATGCTGTGCGTCCCAGGCAAATCCAATATTAAAGAGACGTGGCCTGTATTATTAGGGATGACCTTTTGCATTGTGGCTATGTTGAATTAAACATTTGAATGTTTAATGAATTGCTGCTACATTGATTGACCAATTGTTACAAGCTTTTCTTCCTGTAAGACACGAGCAGGGTGCGTGTAGAGGCACAACGGTCCATCGGACTTGATTGATGCTGATTGGAAGCACATGTCCAAGTAGCTCGGTCGTTCCTTCCTTGATTTATAAAGCGGCTTAATTACCCTCCCAAATTACTCCAGAAAAGGGATTCTCTCTGCGTACCCAATGCCAACTGTTCCAAACAAATGGTGTCTGGGGAAGTGGACAAAAAAAAAATACGATCCAGAATCCTCGGAGAACCACTCGCTCACTTTCAATTACATATTTACAACCCTGAATCAACATTCGCCTTTTTGTGTGTGTATCCGTCCTCTTGATGTCGCGAAAAGCCGGGTGAATCCGGTGGGAGGAGAATGTAATTGGAAGAGACGCAGCGAGGAATCGCCTAATTATTGCTCCAAGACAGTTAGAAAGTTTGTTAACTTGCGAATTACGGCGATGACACGCCTTCTTTGATCAGTAGTGATGGCAAAGTAGGATTATATCGCTTCACAAACTTCACTGTAAAGTTTGGGGGGGTGCCTGGTATTTAATGAAACGGTCGTGCGTTTTAGCTACTCGCCAGCCATTTATAAGAGTAACATGTAAATTTTGGTAATTGAATGGATCCACTTTTTTTTAGGACATGAACAAATTTGTTTCCATCAGTCGATTGAAAAATATCGTTGTTTTCCTTCCCAGAAACGTCCGACAGATGAAATATTACGGCTCATCCTGTAAGAATCACTCGAGAAAATATTCCTCCACGATATATCACATGAGCTAAATCAGTCATTACAGAGGAAGGAAGTTAACTTGCATGCGTTAAATCTGCACATTGCATGCAGTAAGCAGGTTTGAACTGGGTGTGCTTTGAGTCAAAACCATTAACCTTTCACGACGATAATTTACGACTTCAAATCTCGGGCGCGTCTTGCTGCCTTTGAGAACCTGAATGGGGAACATTCCAACCGATGGAATTAATGGCTGCGACTTACAGGACCCAGATTTATAACGATGACACTTCTATTTGACCTATCTCCAATGTGCAAAGTCACCTTTTGCCTCCCACCCATGGAATCTAGGCGAATCCCTCGGATTGAGGAGTATCAGACTATGCCATTCCTCTTTCCGGACATATACACTCCATTAGAGTCCTGTCATCTGAAAGCGTGGCCTTCTACGACGCACGCATGCATTCAGGATTTGATCCTACTGCTGCAGCAGCCTCCGGCGACGACCAAGAAACCTCTCCTGGCGTTAACCATACCGACGACGACGCTCATCCATATCAAAAGCAATCCTCTAGAGCCCGTGTTATTCGATTATTCTAATCTAGGCCTCTAATCCGGCTACATAAAAATTTGTGATGCATTCCACACACTTGCCTGAAATTTTGTGAATATTTCATGTGGGGGTTCACATGATGAAAAAAAACCGCAACGTAGCTTACAGTATAGGATGTGTTAAGCTCGTTAGGTATTATGCAGTTCAGGCGTCCAACTACATGCTTGAAAACGTTGCAAACAAATGCCAAACACGAAAGTAGCATTATTGTCATAACAATGTGAAGTATTAATCATTCTGCCAATGCCCGTCCTTGGGCTACATTCAAGAATTCGACGTACAAACAGTATTAAGTTGAAATGTAATTATAATCTAACAATTATTGCTCATTTGCGCATGACGTTTCTAACTGCGTTTCTCCTGCAGGAAAGTACTGCAAATTGGGTAAATGTATTATTCACACCAGACCTGGGCCAGATACCAGTATGACGGAAACTGTACTTCTGACGGTAGCTAATTTATTACTTGTCCGGACTTAAAGGCAACAGCTGGCCCTGGCACTGCTCATAACTGAACATAATTACTGTACAATGCGGGAACAGGCGTGTCCAGTACCGTTGCCCCCCGGGTACCTAAAACAATAATTTTTTAATATCCTCCACGAATACTGTAGACCTAACTTGCGCGTTTTGCACAGGCAGATGGTTTTCCCATGCACTAAAGTTCTAACAATGAGTTTCACCGATGTTCACGCAGGCAACTATAAGCCTCTTACTGCAGACCCGCGACACACTAAATATGACAAGCTGACATATGGGTAGCCTAATAATTGGGTGGCTTGATGCATCTCTTAAACAGAAGGGTCAAAAATGAAATGAAGGGCACCTGGTAACTGATACAATCATAATAATGCAGCTTGTGACTACCTGTACCTATCATGAGTAGCCTATAAATAGAGCATGTTACATGAGAATATTGAATTTTATATTCATGGCATGGGAAATATGTTTGCTATAATGTAAAATCGGAACTAACAGGCAAAACAACAAACGACTAGTCCAAACATATGTGCCGTTACCAAAAGTCAATAAATATAATTATTCCGCAAAGACCCTCTATAATTTTAAGTGCCACATTAAATTGACTGGTACAGTTTACAGTTGGCCATTATCATAAAAATAACTGTGGTGCCATCGAGCTTTCGGCATAGTTATCAACAGTGCTGTTTTCATAACACTGCAGCGCTTCTTCAGCAACTCCAAACGCTATGTCTTAAAATTCTTAAGTCAGTTAACAATTGTCGAAATATTAATTTTAATCCCCTCTGTCTAGGTCTACGTAACAAAGGTACAAGGAATAAGCTGATTATGTCATCTCAGCGGAATCACGTCCTCCAAAGACGATGTAAGGCTAGTTTCTCCTAAAGCCCTATAGCTTTGTTAATTCATAACCTATACACAGTCATTCTGAAACACAATATACAGTGTTGCCATGTGACAAATCACTTATCAATCTGACTTGTCCAGTCAGTTTGGAAAAGCTCTATGACCGTTGCTTAATTTCGCAATTAACGTCACAAGCACTTTACCCAAAGAATTTTCATTTGCTGAATTTCTCAGCGGTTATGCGCAGGGTTATCTTCTAGTATAATAGTTCATTTGTTGCCCCACGTGTTAACGAGCCCAGAAGCCTTAACCACTTTACAAGCCAGCCTCTTATATGATGTGAGCAGCATACCTTTCTAGCCTACACCCCTAATGAAGCCTTGTCTCGCAGGAATGCTAATTGAAACCTTATGACTCGACTCTTGTCTTGGAATGCCGACACGGGGTGCAAAGAATGGAAAGAGAAACGACATACATCATGTAAAAAGCTTATGACATAATCCCACGCCATATTCAGAGCCTGCAATAAAGCCCATGGTGCACCGAATCTGAACCATCTTCCCTTTGCTAATATCGTTGGCCCTAGACACCCATTCCCACTGATGAGGTGATTTATATTACAATTATCGTCTGAATGCCCTTCCCTTGCTTTTAATTAAAACCTACCCCTAGACCTCTTCGTATATTGCCCCCTGCAACGACGCGTTGGTTTCGCTCGGTGTCCAAACCCTCCCCCAAAAAA
>KZ538314.1:37375-93367 GCA_000934665.2 Catajapyx aquilonaris
CCCCCCCCAAAAAAAAGAGCTGACAAAACTGCGTTATTTCCATTCCTCTTCCCGAAAAGCTCTCAGTCCTGAAAATAAAAGATTTAAAGGCTGATTCATCAACTTGGGTCGGATTTTCGAGGACCAAATTTTGCTACTTATTCCTTGAACCCGCCCTCCCTTTATATTGATTTCCTTTAGTGACCCAAATGCAGAACGGATATATAACCCTTCCTCAACAAACCTGGGGCTGAAGGTATGACGAAACATGGCAATTCGGCACATTGCATATTGCAATAGGTATCAGAGCGCATAAAAGGTGAAATTTTTTTGCAAATCTCTCCAAGGGCTCGTGATTGAAACTCAATTTGCCTTAATATTTTAATGGACTGGCCGGAAATGGTCATATTATCAGGCAGTTATAGGCGCCTAAAATGGGACCAATAGTGAACGTATTTTTACTGCCAGACGGTTTATAAATATTCTAAAAATATGGTACGAACTCCCTGATTGGATTATATGAAAATATTTACTCACCATTGCCGGATCTCCTTTTCGGTAACTGAAACGGGAAATAAGAATATTATTTTTTTAACCTTGAATCGTTACGTCCACTCTGGACATTTTGCACAACTTCCAGACATATGGTTTGTATGCCACATGGCTCCGTGGCTCATGAATTATGCTACTTGCCAGACGTTCCACTTGAACACTGGAAATCAATAAGGGGACACATTTAAACATTTTTTTTTTCTTCACTTTACAACCAGCTGCAGTATATACCACTTGAAAGGCATTAGTGTTAAGAGCTGCAGGGGACTTCTCTTTTGCGTTGAAGATTTTGTTTGTACAAAACTTTGAGAGGTGTCTCTGAAAGGAAATTAGGCCTGAGCTTAAAGAGAACACCCACCTGATTTTGTTCATATTCTTAGTCATATTCTTACATATTGATCACCTTATGATGAATTACTTGAGGTAGTACCTTGTGGTTGTGTGTTAGCAAACGAGTTGAATACAGTGCGCACCGCAGTAACAAAGGTGCCGATATTGGATATTGTACAGTATACACACAGCTTAACTGAAGCGTGCGATCCGACCACCACAAAGTGGGCATTGTCCATTCTCGTAGGAGCTTTTATCGAATGCCGATTAATGTGTCGCAGGTGACAACAGTATCTGTAACTATTGCACGGGATGACACGAAACAGTAAAATGCGCAACCTCTATTATGTAAAAAAAAGTACTATGGTATATTAATTTGCAATAAAGCGCGATATATTCAGTTTTGATGTGCAATTATAATGTCAATCTAATTAAAATGACAAGTCAGTTAGCCCATTTCGTCTCATCTTGGCGCACACTAATTTGAATAGACCCCGTCTGAAACCCGTATTCCGACCAAAAGGTAGTAGCTGCATTTGTAATTACGTCTCTATAGGATTGGGTGAAAGGAACCCCATTAATAGTCATCATTGGTTCTTAACGAAGTTACAAAGGCAACATCCAGACCTGCTGGAGTAGAACTTGCCGGCATATAATCCAACCTTCCCAGCAGTTTTCCTCGACGTTACAAACACTGCAAACTCAAGGCGTTGCCAATAGTCGCATTGAAAAATAAAACCGAATTTAGTCTAGCAGCGCATTCATAACCGCCAAAGTGTGAGCATATATATCCCTACAAGTTTCTGCTTTGTCGGCCACTTTTAAGTAGAAACAAAACTTAAGTCGGCAATTTCATCCACTGTAATATGCCCTGAAGGAACTGGAGCTGCTGTATAGTCAAACGAAGGCTAACGCAATCAGCCTGGAGTGCAGCGAATACATCCATTCTTTGAAGTGGCCACGCTTTAATTAGCCCAAGAAAAGCAAATAGACAAGGCTTTGGGGCAAGGTTGTTCAAAAAACCTTCAATAATACTTAAAATTCCCTTTTGGCTTATGCCGCTTATGTGAATTGTAAAGAGAACTATACTTTTTTGCAATTTTGTAGCTGTGTTCAAATGACTTTCGGTCGTTTCATCAGTACGAATCAGTCATCTGACCCAAAGAGTCACTCTACGACAGGTTGCTAACAACTATTATGCGATTCACGAGTCCTGGCCTGTTAGGCTCCTCCCCCGTCCTCCGCCCTCTGAAGGCGAGGTTGCCACGTCCGCGTCCGCCATTGCCTCACACGCCTGCCAGGAGGATGGGGGAGAGCACTTGGCAGCAGTGGATCGCATTAGGGGGGACAACCAGNCAGGCCTGGAAATACGACGAACCACCTATCCCTTGTTGAGACCGAACCCCGCACCAATGGCTCCTACTCGCGAGAATCACGGCCTGATTTCTTCCGCCGCTGACGTTGGGAGGAGGTGGGTGGAGCCTAACAGGCCAGGACTAGTGAATCGCATAATAGCATTGTCCCCAGCTGTCTCACGACTCACTATACAACTATCATCTCCCAAGCCATCTGTTGTCAAAACTGCCAACTCTCAACTAATCCCATCTTGCGGATGGGGATGTCACCATCTATTGTCCTTCAGCTTGAAACATCAGCATCGGACAGAACCTCTCCGTATCTCCCAGCTCTGCCATTACTCCCGCTGTAAATTATTTATTCCCATCCAGGTTCCAGCCGGCCCCATTTTGTGACCCCACCGGGACCCACTGATGAGTCGCTAAGTGTTGGCCCCGGCCGCACAAGCAGACGGTTGTTTCGCAGTATAACGACGGACGCCACAAACCAAGCTTGAGTCCTCCTATGGGAAATCCGGTGGGCAAGACAGAAGCCGTGTCCTCCTTTATTAGGAGGTCACCCCCCGTGGACATCCGCCGCCTTATCATCTGGTGGAAGAACTGTCCCCTTTTCATCGTGACAAAAGGGAAGGCCTGAGGTGTATGGGAGCCATCTCCAGCCAGATAAGACGTGACTGGCAATTCCCTGCTCGCTGGCATTTGTCAGCCTATCCTATCCTGTCCCCATCCGGCGCTTCTGGATATGGCACTTCCCATGCAAAATGCCCTCTCGTTTTGGGGACTACACGCCAACTATGTACACCAGAACGATTTTCGTGCATGCGTTGCCTTTTTTCCCAGGGATCATGTCGAACCTTCCTGGGCAATTGAAATTCGTTACTAACTGTAAGTTGTTAGCAGCCAAATAAAATTCGCGTCCATAAAATAACCAACGAAACAGTAGTTTCGAAAACAAACAAACCGCAGCCACGAATTATTTTTACCGCATTTCGACACAATTACACCCAGTGCCCGCTAAGTCAATATTTTACAACCCCCAGATCCAGTCCGTGATTATATGCCTGCAATTACCCACATTGCACCCGCCTGGGAGTGATCGAACAAGACCTCTGGTTAAATCTCTCAAAATGGACACCAGCCCTGGCAGCAATCGGGGGACCATTTATGTCACTAATTTGAGTTGATGTGGCAGGATGGCGAGCTCCCTTCCCACCCAGCTGTAATGTTGGATCAAAATCATGCACACAGGTGCATAAACAAAAGGTGAAGTTGGGTGTTATAGCGAAAGCACCTACATTCACGTGGACGGGTTATCGATCCCACAGAATTCGTTGGGTTGGTTGGTAGGAAGAGGGAGGGTTGGGGGGGTTAGACCTCAGTCCTAGTCCATTCTTATGGGGTCCAGGTTTCTTTTCTGACTAACGACGAGGTCCCGAGAGACAATGATGGCGCCACACTTCAACCTTTCACATGCAGACAAAGGGAGCTCTCGAGTGATCACTCTTGATCTGCGATCCGTGAAAAGGTTAGTCATGAGACACTTTGATTATCGGAAGGCACTCTTTGCGTACCAGTACCTTCTCCCAGGTGTCTTGGCCAGACTCGCCCTTAACTTAGCTAGGCAAAGCACTTGGGGTTGTCATATAACAAAATTTAACTGTCGCCTCTTGTTATCTATTCATGAGGGAATTTGCATCTCTTCTAAAAGCCTGGTTGCTTCGCACAGCGATAGGCGAAGGTTGAGAGTATTTCCATTAGCTTCAGAAATTAACCTGTGGCATGGGGCTGACAGCACCTATCTCCCGGAAATTGCATCTTTACTGCGTAAGGTTCCTAATGTATCGCAGCCTCAATATGTCACTCACAATGTATAAACACTACAGGCAGAATTGATCTAAGTACAGTACATGCGTGACGGAAAATTCACTCCAATGAGGCGTTGATCGAGATATGGGTTTTAGCCGAATTTCAGACGTAACTGCGACAGCTCGATGTATACCTACCGAGGTTGTCAGTTGAGAATTGCGCACAATAGCATGGTTCCGAACACAATTTCTGAAAGCAATACTGCACAAAATTGGACGGTAGCGTATCGTCATATAATAATTTATTAAGGTTGGCCAATAAATAATAACTTAGTGCCGTAGTTGACATGCTGGAAAATTCCACTCTTTAAGGTATAAAGCTGACAAGACGAGTTGCACTGTACATGCAACCAGTCCCGAATTTGAAGTCAACCTCTAACGCCCCTTACATGCAATTGATAGCAAAGCAAAATACTAAAAACATCTGCGGAACTATACAGTACATATGCCATTCAGAAAGATTAATAGCCATGTTTCCCTCGAGCTGTATAAGCTAACACTTATTCGACTTTATTCTGCCCCCGAAATAAATTTGAAAGGAGCTGTCTTTCAGAACAGAATTAGAGATTTGTAGGTGGTGGCCCCGAGACTGGTTTGGAGGCTGCGATAGAGGGAACCCTCCCTTTGTTTGGTCTTCGTCTCAGCCCTAGGAAAAGAAATTGCTTCTGAAGTCTGCAACCTCGCGCCTTTTTGCCGCCGTATTGGGATTCAGAAACCTTCCTTTTCCTTCCTCCAAATGCTGGAAATCTTCCAATCCATCCAGCAACAACACCCCCCAAAAACTTACAGCCAGCCAGCCTGGCCCGTCTGCCTGCCTTTCCCCTTCCGACGACGACGACGACGCCGAGGACGCCAAGCTCAAAGTTTTTAATAAAGTGTTGCCCTCGACGTGAGATGATCCCAACTTCTTTTTTTCTTTACTTCTAACGGGTCTGCTGGCGGACAAACTGCGCCATTTCTCCACTGCAGAGAAATGCAGGATATTGGCCCCACTCTGGCACACCCATCAACACTCAGCAATTGCACTTTCTTCAGCTTCTATATTGCACAACATGGCCATTGCATCACAACTGCCAAAAACATTACTATCTATAATATTAAAATTCTTCTGATTGGCCCCTGTTCTGCCCCTGCGCAATGGGAGGAGGCAGCGCCTCTGGTGGATGGGTGGAGGCAGCGCCTCTGGTGGATGGGAGGAGGCAGCGCCTATGGTGGATGGGAGGAGGCAGAACCGCTGGTGTATGGGAGGAGGAACTAGTATTATTTAAAAATCACGGGTCGATATATCACATTTATGCAAGGCTGCTGCCATTTGCACTATTACAATCTCCGACGTTCTCCACAAAAACATTTTACGAGTTATTTTTCCAGCTAGCCTTGGCTCTACAGCGTCTCTTTGAAACCTCATTTCCTTCGACGTTACAGACAGTCTCGAGTGTGCACTCGACTGTGACAAAAGCAGTACATTCTGGTCAAGCCCCATTTCATGCTCTAATGTGTACAACGCAACCCTCATTTTTTCCCTACTTCCTTCAGGCAGTTTCAGCCATAAAATTATCCAGGAGCTCATTACCAGCCAAAAGGTTTTTGAAAAGAGAAGAAAAAAAACCTATACTTTTTCCGCATTGGGCCAGATAAGGATGCGAGCTCCGTTTAATTTTCAATAACTCAGACCTCTCTGGGCTACTACTCCAATTCAGTACCGGCAGTTATGTAAATCGTGAAGGCGCAGCTTCGGCACGTTCCTTTTGCTTCCCGTCGAGCCGAGAGGAAAACTCGGAGAAAAAGGCAAGATGACGGGGAGGAAGACTGCCAGAGAGAAAGGGATATCTAATGGAGTTCCCTTTTTGCCCGGGTCTTGTTAAGGAGGGAGAAATAACAAGTCCGGAGGAAAAGCCATGAAATATTGAGCACCGCGGAGGATCAAAAGGAATTAGGCAACCGCAGGGTCTTGATGACTAAACCTATTTGGGGAAGATAGTCTCAGAATTCAACCTCATTTTCTCAGCCGAGGAAATACCGTCGTCACACAGTCTTGCTGGAATTGGAAATAAATTACAGCACCAGAACAAAGGGAGTGCCTTGAAACTATAGCTATACTACAGCTCCACAATTAGAAGGTGTGAAAATCCAGGTATCTGTAGAAAAAGAGTGGTTGCCTCAGCAAAAAGCCGCCACCTAAAGGCTCCGGTTCAAATGCTCGCTTAATGCCCTCGGGGGAAATCAAGACAAAGAGGCTTAAGGGGAATATTTTCTTTCCAACAACAAAAAAAACAAGGAGGTATCACTAACGAAAAAAAAGGGTCGAAGATACGAAACCCGAGGTGGAAAAGGTGCTCAATTTGAAGTTATGCTTGTCTTTCTGAAGGGCCAAGTTTGAAGCAAACACACCCAAGGCACCCTGTAAAAATCCATCGAAAGTCTATGCAAACATAACTTATATTGCAACCCACGTTTCCTTCCCCCACAAAATTTCCCAAGCACGAGCCAGGGCGATAATCCGCAATAATCGCGATGGTTACAAATGACCAAGGCAGCACATGAGAGGCCAGAAAATTCCGCCTGCAGCAAATAACCGGCACGTAGTCTAGCTCTCATTAGTAAGTAAGTTACACGATCTGCCACCCGGATCCAAAGGGATGGAAGAGTCGCCCGTATTAATCCCCACATGATTTGAGCTTTCATTAAGGCAACACGATTTGACTAAACGAATTCACGACGTGACTCCCTGACAAATGATCCTGGATTTGTAAGGAAGTGTCCGAAGAATTTTGATCACATCTTGGATTATCCTGGTGGTTAGATGACCAAACTGTCTGGAGTGCTCTGGTTGCTTAGCAGCAAGGCGCTATGGCTAGTTATTAATAACACTAGGGAAAACAGCTAAGAAAGTGTGGAGCGGTGCTACCCTGGATAATGGCTCACATCATTGCTTATTCAGGAGGTGGTAGGTTGCATAATTGCATTGTGGAGCCCTCTTCACCCTAGTCCTTTGCTGCCTCTGCCAGGCAAGCCGGGCACTCCAAAATCCCTCGCTCAACATGGCCATGCTACCAGATTATACGCTAATTGCCCTTACGCTTGACTCGGTTCCAGTCGGCGATGAGATTAGAATGGACTGTTGCCGACAAGAATGCGCCCTCCAGCCCAGCCCACTAGACTAGCCAATCTCCAAGACCAAACCTTATTTCCACACCTTATGGTTCGTTACGCGCGTTTGCTGATTGGGAACCGACATGCAGAAGGGACGCTTAACCCTTCCCAATGCGATTTGGAGGCAGGTGTTGGACCAACTCGAGTGTAACAGTTGGCCAAACAATGTGTCCAATGAATTTTTGTTTCAATTTGTCGTAATTGCATTCTTGCAAAATTGCTTACAAGCGGAGTGAAAATAGCTGTAAAGTCCTTTGCGGCTTTTACACCTTCGAATCGGATTATGCAGCATTCGACCCGCATTAATCTCCCTCCATCTCCCCCCAAGTACTTCTATCGATTTTAACCCCGTGTGTTATTGCAAGCAGGGTCACAATAGCTTACAATAAACGATGCAGATGTGCAAAGGAAAACGTTGCGCAGTCGGTCACGTCCTTTGCATTAGACCTACGATAAAAAGGGCAGTATATGCCAACGATACATCCGCAATATACCTTTTGTGCCAATTCTACTCAGAGATAAGAAGCATTTCGCAATGTCAGCGAAATGGGCTGGCAGCGAATTTTTTTTCATACGGGCAAATATTGTGTTGTATGTAGATGACCTATAAGCTTTAGCTGGGCTGGGGAAAGAGCAAGCGAAAATAGCCACCATGCAGGTAGATCTATTTTTGCACTAGAGTCCAGCTAAAATAACAATCCTAATTATATGACAACATTGCTATAGGAATGAATGTTTTCATTTCTAATGCATTTTGTGTGAAGGTTACATTGCGAGTGGCCAGGTTCCCTCATTAAATTTACAAGGTAATGAATGATTTGATATTCTACTCTGCAGGCGCTTTTGCTTCAAATTTAGCCAAAATTACGGGCGCCGAGTAAAACACTTTGGAAGCATGTGGTGTCCGACGGTTTTTATCAGGCGCTTAAGGAGTCGGACCATAAAATAAGTTTATTAAATGCCTGCAGGAGAGGCATACTTTGCATGCATGCCACGTACGAAACAAACTCTCTCGGGCACCAAATGGCACTATTAAGTTTCAAATTAGCCATGAAACTAGGCGTAAACCTCCTTTTACTTCTGAATCTGCTTTGAGAATTTTAAATAAACTCTTTTTTCCAAGCAGCCAACGATTGTGATGGAAATTCGTCTGTAAAAAAACACTTTGAAAATTAGAAAGAATGCTCCCAAAGTTTACTCTTAGTTTACGGCAGAGTTGGTTGCATAAATGTTTTTAACTAGCCTTTTTTTCGGCATATCGTGCATGGCTTTTAAGTTGTGCATTCTCCAGGGTGCCTTTTCGAGCCGAAAAAAAATCCACACTTCATAACCCAGACCAGGCAAAAGTGAAATCAAGGAGTAAAAAAACTGCCAGGTGTAGCTTTTCCCAACTTCATCAGTAGCACCTGATGCTATAGATTATTGTTGCCACGAAACTACTAAAGGTTGATATGTTGTCACACGCGACGGTGTCGTCTCTACAAGGTTGCGATTGCTTCAATAATGCGCATATGCAAACAATGGGGGGCCCGGCAATAATAATTTCGCGGCGAACGGTCTGGTGGTGAAGATAAAGTCGTGTTATGATTAACACATGAGCAGTCAATGAAAGGCTTCAGAGAATTAATCAGCATTCCCCCATCCACCCCCAGTTATAAATGATGCGCAGAACAAAGACGACACATCCATCAGAGGACGATAATATGCTCGTGTCACAATTAATCTGTTAACCTGTAGTGTAACGTATCCCCTGAGCCACCAAGTTGATCCGTAAATTGATAGCTGATCTGATGTTTTGCGTCCTCGTTACATAAACGAGCTCACTTTGTCACCGAGTACTACCCCCCCTTATCTCCTGTTGACACTTTATACCATCCGCTTCCGGCCCTGTAAGCACCAGAACAATTTTCACCCTCCAGTGCTGGATGAGATAACACTGAAAAAATACCTGGAGGAGTCCAATCCATTTGGGCAATGTCCAGCATACATATAGGAGACGCAGTTCATCTACGACCCGATGGTTGCTAACCAACTGCATCAATCAATGAGGAACAATTGGCTGAACCCTGACATTTGGAATTACACTGCGTTATAACAGCGTCATTGGGGTACATAATGACCTATATTAAATGGGTCTCCCTCTCTTCCACTAAATCCGCTTTTGGGCCTATTATCTACCGTGCATGTTGACGCCTTGGGCGTAGCTCACAGTGCCTTCAATTCCTCTCCATCAGCAGTTATTGAAATGGCTCGATATTAATACGGTCCCCACTGGCAATTTCCATTACATATTCCGGCTCTAATATTGCTTCAATCATGCTCCGGTGCAAAAAATACAGCATTATTACAGTTACTAACGGACTTGCCCATAATTTTTTTTTCAATAATGAACAGTCCATTATGATTTTTTGGGCGTCGGCCTTTGAATTATCCGGGTGTCCACGAAGTTACAAGCGTATAGATAGTGCGTCGTCTGGAAGACACCACGTACACCCATAAAGCTGTAGGCAAGCCGGCAGAGACGGACTTTGGGGAGTTTTTATCGCTGCTCATATCCGGACCCCCCGCAAATCTCCTGCCCGTAGACCACGAAAAACCCCCACAACCCGGGGCTCGTCTATCGGAAAATAATCAGCTCTAAGAGCTTTTTCTTGGAAGGGGGGTTCTGGTCATGATGCTGAAACTGTGCCTTCTCTTCACGACAGGATGTATGGATGGGCCTGCTCACCCGAGCCTGCACATGGCATTCCTTATCCGATAGTACATCTAACCGTTCAAAACACTATTAGGCGGAACAACAGCTTAGAGAGTCGTAAAAAACGTACCAACACTGTGCAATATGGGTTCATTACTAACGTATCTGTTTTCAATTCCGGTGCGTAACCATATTCCGTGTCCACCATTGTCGATAGTGAAACTATATCAGGACAGCTATTGATTGCCGCTGTTGACATAATATGATATTGATTTGATGTCTACCTGCAGTATTGGGAAAGCAATGTTCTTTAAATAATGCCGACGCTGGACAACCCCTGAAATCAATGTTTTAAAAATATCAACCGGACACTGCCCGTGAAACCGTGTCCGGGCTAGTCATTCTCACATTAGCATGTAATAAATGAGCAACTCGCCACCGTTTGTTAGTTACAGGATTAGAGGCGCTAAGCAATGGCGCAGCTCGTTGTGCACCCCGTTACTAGCTCGTATATACAACCAGATAGGGCTGGAATCGTCTCAGTGGCAATTCGTAGCGGAATGCAACCCGCTGTAATTAAACAAACATTTGGAGAACAGCAGCGCCACCAGACATAAACATCCAAACAAAACGACCAGCCCTTTCCAAACGGAGCTACACCACTGCAATTTGTGATCGCAGCCAAAAGCACGGTCAGTCGAGTATGGCCTACTGCCACAATATACTGCTAGTCATCTAGAGTAATTGAGTACGTTCGAGCCATGTATATCGACGCGTGCTGTACTGTACCGCCTTCATCAGTACTGTAGCCCTATTCATTATTATTAACTCGCCTTAGGTGTTAGCCAATCAGAAGCCGAGTTATTTTGCGTCGTTCCAAGCTGACTACATCTCTTTTAATGCTTAAGACTTTAAGTGAGCAGCTCATTAGATTTGGCCAACACCTGACTCATATTGTGTAGATGCTGGAATATACTTTGTTTGAGTTGAGGAGTTGGGTGTAATCTAGGGCGCAAGATTTAATTACAGGGCTTCAATTTATAATTCATGTTAGTTAGCAAGCCCCCGGGGTAATATTAAAAGCACCTGGGGTAATATCGAACTGTTGTTAATGAGTGACGAGTCTTTGGCGAAGTTTCCCACGCGCTTCTTAAGAAACTAGATTGCTTCATAGGAATCGATACGTTTTCTTGTACACGCATCCAAAATTCTCACTTCAAGACTAGTGTTAGGAGGATGGGGGTATGGGAGTGTGAAGATGAGGTGATCCATAACTCCAGCCGAGCATGTGAACGGTGGTAATGGGTACATGGGAACTCCTCACATGGGATACGCTTCAGGTACTACGGACTTCGTGCTCTGCTGAGCAGGGCAACAACACTTTTGGCTCCCATTTTCTTGCCAAGTTTATTTTTTTTGAACACGGTCGTGTATAGGTGGGTGATTTTAAAAAATCCCAATCGAATTATAGCTGCATAGCTATTGTATTCAAAAAATAAATAATTGGTGGTGAAAGAGTGCATGTCAATTTCTCTACGCCAGCATTTTTTCAGAATGTCACATATTCTGCTCACGAGGCGCAGATTAATATTTTACTCGCATTCCCCTATGTCGCATTACAAATGAAAAGCAATGTTTACATCATAAAGTGCTCACCGCCTGCTACTGTAACTGGCATTACAGAAAGGATTTATAAAACAGGGCAGCTGTGTTCCATAACCAATGGCACATTCCATTAGACAAATAAGCCTGACGCCTACACTTATAAATAATGTATACTGTTATGGACTTGAAACAAAAAGCCCATAAATAATACGCCCATGTAGTACATGCTTTTAATATTGAAGCTACCCATATGCCAACGAGAAATTTTCGGCAATCTCCATCATAAATCTAAATTAAGATCCAAATTGCCAACAGCCAAATCTCCATCATCACTAATTTCCGGCTCCGTTACAATTTTTGCACCGAACAGATTTTTCGCAAAATCCGAAGGATACTGCTCCCTCTCTTGAAAACCCCGTTTTTTTTTACATGAACCCTTTTTTAATCCGGAACATGAATGCAAAATTTCCAGTCAACCGAGCGTGCATTTTTCTTATCCTCCCCAGAGCATATTTCACGGAATGAACCAACTGAGGGGGATCCCCTGGAGCAAAGCCCAGTCCTGGGACTTGACAATGTGGAAATCAGTGCTCCACCAGAGGACTCTAACAGGACTAATGCATTAGGCCATCCTTGGCCGACATTTATGCGACAGGTGACATTGGTCGAGATTACTTGCTTACGGAAAATCGAGGCTGCCATTATTTAGAAGAGAGGTGGGGACAAGTTGGGGGGGCATGAGGGAAAACGTATTATAATTGCCTCCAAATCTCATTTTGCTTTTTGGCAAAGTGCCTCGTATTAGCGCAATTGAAGATAATCTCATTGCGAGTCAGAAGGTAACAGGAGGGCCCGCGGCGAAGCGAGTTCAAAATGAATGCTTATCGTGTTAATTGGCCTAATTAGGGCACTTTCTCATCGGTTAAAATTGCGTTGCAGCCTCCGGTGCGAGGTGTCTTCATCATCAGGAAGCTAAAGAGGTCGATGTCTGCAATTATTTCACCGAGGAATTTTCCAGCCAAAATGTAAAAAGGAGGGTGACATGTGGGTGCCAGATCATTACGATTCAAAAGGCGATACGAGGACGTATGAATTATGCAGAGGGTGTAATTTAGTTCAGGTTATAGGTACTTGTCATTTCATAAACGCAAACACGCAATGGCACAAAAGAGTGGCAATTTGGCAAAGTTTGGTCAGCCGCTTTCGAAAGTTTGTGCTAAAATTAAAACGAGTTCAGAATATGATTAGTTGCTAATTGGCTAGTTTTGAATTATTGCTGAATTATGGATTAGCTGCGTTAACTAGGTGTAAGTTTGCTCGTTGAGCTCATTCGTATCGGTGGAAATCTGGTGCAGTCAGGGTGCCAATCTTGTGGACACATGTGGTTTCACGTCAGAAGAGTACCTTCAAAGGTTTTCCATAAGGTCTTATCATAGTTGGATAGCTATTCCCAGCCACTGCCTCAAGTCGCTCCATTTGATCCGGTGGCTCCCTGGCCACTTTATGCCATGCTTGGAAATCCCTGCTACAATCCCACCGCTAAACTCAACAACGTAGGGCATTCCATTGATTTTCGAACTCACTTCCATGCTCCCCACCCACCTCATGTATATACAGTGGAAGCGAGGGCCTGCCTTTTCCCAACAAAGTGGGGAACCTGCTTTGACTCTCACTTCATTTCAGGTCCCCCCCCACAACAGAAATGTCACTCGACTTGTCAACACTCATTTCTGACTCTCAAACTTCATAACGTTCCAATTCTGCTGGTGCAATTTGATGGAATCAATGGGCCAAGTGCTGTTGCCCCCAACAAAATTTACATTGCAGCCGATTGCAGCTCTGTGATAATGCGACGGATTAATAGAGTATTATGAAGTATGATGACAGCCGGATTTGCAACACATTCGCATGTGAAAATATTGATAAGACATCAATCCGGTATCCGGACTTTTCGCCCCCGCCGTTTCGCCCCCGGACTTTTGGTCCCCGGCATATTGGCCCCCGTGAATCAACACCGAAATTTTTACTAATTTTCAGAACCAGTTTTTTCCGGTTCACAATATGGGAAGAGCCAGTGGAGCGAACCCAATATGGGTAATAAACCTTTTTTCCCCCCAGTGGTATCAGAGCAGCATATCACTTACAATTTGCGCCATATTGAAATACATGGAGATTAATCAGTCCGCTTTGAACTCACATGATTGAAAGCGCCAAGTGATGAGCTATTAAATACCCGGGCTATGTTAAAGTGATCTCTTGCATGAGTGTACCCATCAGTGTTTGCAGAACAGCTAAATATCACATTCGCTGAATATTTATTTTAGTGGCTGATCTGGTCGTTTATGACTGTAAATTAGGATTGGTCTCAAGACTTCCATGCAAGCATCCAAAGCCCTTTTCCCAGGCACGAGGCCCACCCCCATCGAGTTTGTTGGGTTGGAGAACGATTCGAGTGGAATAACGATCCCCCAACTGCATGCGCTCCAACAAAACTAGAGCTCCCGCTGAAACACGTCCGGAACTTGTGATTGCTTTCAAAGTATGCTTTCCGGGCCTACCCACCATTCACGCGCCGCCAACATCATTACCTAGATGCAGGGGCCTGCTAACACCACATTTTTTAAAGAACCATCCTAACTCAACCCACATAGGAGAGGCAACTCTCCAATAGCTATTCTCATGGGTTGTTCAACAGCATAGCAGAATTGCGGTAGGGTTATGTTTGTTCAGGTCTGGTTGTACACTAAGCAGGTTTTACCTGGCTCTCCTAAAATGTGGGTCACAAGCAGAGAGGGTAAATTTTGAGATAGAGTGGCGGATATCCAGGGGCTTTTAAAAAAAGAGTGGGCATGTAAGCAGTGTGATTAATTCATTCGGATTATCCGTACTTAACGGCGTGCCCATGAATTTTGTAGATTGGGAGGGCTAAGCATTTTAACCTGTCGACGCATTTTATTTCGATTAATCATCAGATTCCTGCTGCCAGCAAATACTTGTAGTTTTACGAAGAACCGGGGTTATTCGGGACGGACAATATTTTTCATGTCTTCAAAACAATGTCAGTTAGTTGTTTTTGAGCTTGATTTATAGGCCGATTCGTCACATTTACAACCGCAAATCTCATCGTAAAGGTAACCTCAACCATATGGCTTTGCATACTTTTGTTTCAGTCGGTTTATAATTGGCTGTTAGTCTGGTACAGAGTGAAACCTTTGTTAGATGCTATTATACATAATTATATGATATATGATCATATCAAATATTCTGAGGCCAGGAGTGGTCTTAAAAGATAATAAAACATGCCCCTCTGGTGCGATATGTTAATAGTGTTCAATTATTTAATGGCGAGCGGCAATCGATGCACAATATTGGGGGCACCTCGTACATAATTAGATTAAAATAAAGCTAATTTGTGGGAAACAGTAGGCGGCATGGTACAGTAGTAGACCTATTAATGCATTTATAATAGATGCACGCACTACATTATTGCGAACGTATGCACCTGTTGCTGTATGCGTCGTATTTTAATAATAGTGTATAAGACACTGCACTGCCATATGCCTAGTGTCCCTATATCACAATAAAAGGTCACTAATACATTATGAATAGCCGGTAATGACGTTTTGAGTGAAATAATAAATTCACGAGTCCAATAGCTACAGGCGCACGTAAAAGTGCAGCCAAGCTGACCTGTTAAATATTGCAAAATATATACGTAGGCTACATGCAGTCAGTACTGTCCAAATTGCGCAGCAAAAAATCAATTAGAGAACGCACCGTCCTGCAGTTGTATAATATACCTCCATTGCTTTAAAATGCAGCTATTCAATGATATTAACATAATTATTAAAGTAGTTGCACATTAATGAAAATAGCAATTATTATGAGCATTTCATACTGCTTTTAGGCAATGAGAAGAAACGCATAGTAATAAAACGGTTATTAGGCATGGGAGTGCCACTGTATACTGCTTCTGTAGATCTGAGTTTGCATTTTATTTTCTACCATACGAAACTCAAATCTCATGGGACACTCCCTTGATTTTTTAACTCAAATTCTAAGGCCCAAGCTCTGGACCCAACACAACAAGAAAAATCCAGCCACCCCCAACCTGCAAGTCCTATTGCGTCCGGGTAAAATATGACGTCGTTGCTAAAAAGAAACGAGCTCGGCATTTCCCTCAGCGTCGGCCAAGGAAAGTGCCTCAGCTCACTCCGCCAGCTTTTGTAGGGCATTTATCTCCGGAGGTCCCAAAAGCACCCACAGAAACCGCTCGAGGGACATTCCAAATATGAGATATTCACCGCTGAGTTCCACCCCTGGCCGGATTTTTTTGGCAAAAAAATACAAAAAAAGGGGTCGTGTGAGCCAACTGGACTATATGCATTAGTAATTTAGAAGAGTGGGAGTTGGAACAAAGTGGTTCGATATACCCCAGACATTCAAGCCAAAATACCGTGCTCGTGGGTTATGTCCGAAACTATATTTAATACACATTGTAGTTGCGAGTTTGGAATTTTGGACCAGTTTTTTCTGTTCTACCACAGCCCACACAGCCTTGGGGAATGGCCGCTAAACAATTCATGGACACACTAGTGGAACCCTGAGCTAAGCCATCAGCAGTTGACACTAAACACCAGGTTAGTCAACATTCAGAGTGACGACTCCTAAATTAATAAACACCGGACTATGCCAACGAGTTATGCTAATATTGTCACAAGATTATGGGTGTAGCTGGTATATAGTGGGTGCCACCTCCGAGGTCTCGAGTTCGTTCCTCGGTGCAAAATAGACGCAATCACTTAACGCAACTTGAAAATGATTGATCACACAAGTGGTACACTTCCACAATGATTAATGACAAAATAATGCCAACAACATCTGGATCGTTCACTATCCACTCGCTTTAAATGCTAAAATAGTGTCGCGACACATACAAATAACTCTGCGGATTACTCCCCAAGTTTACTTTGCGGATGGTGCAAGAATAACCTGCTAACTAATTCTTAAACTCTTCACAATCAATTTTACACGACGGCACCCTGCACAAAAAAAAGACATCAAGGAGGAAGGCCTAGAGCGACATGTGGAAATGGAGTGGAATTTCCTTCCAGACAGTTTACCCGCAACATTTCGTGCACATTACAAGGTAGTCCTCCAAATAACCAAACTTTTTGGGAAGACAAAAGTCGTTGGGACAAAGTTTGGGAGATAAGGCCTTCATGGCCTCTGGGTAGATTGCAAGGAATCGAACACCAATAACTCTTACAGATTGGGTACGCCCTGTCTAGAGTGGTTCACATTCGCTTCCATCTACATTACTTCAAGTAGATATCAAATATTGAAACCATCTTTTTGTATTTAAAAATTACAAAAAAAATTATCCATACCTGATTATATTCATTTTTATAGTCAACAAGCTGGAGCAATTATATTATCATCAGCAATAGGCTCCTATAGAACTTTGATGCATCGAGTGGTTGACTCTGTAGATAAACAAGGAAATGGCAAAGTCTAGCCATTTATCACCCCCCCCCCTCCCCCACCAAAAAAACCCAAGTTGGCGCGGGTGTACTTGGCTACACTGGCAGTAACTTAATGTCTAGTGGAATGGCGTTAAGAATTTTTCTTGGCTGCCAAAGTCCAAATCCCATTGCACTGGACGTTTTGCCGCTTTTTCGTCGCGACAAGCCGTCGAACAGATTGAGCACAAAAATCGATCATGTATTCAAGCTTTGGTGGGGATTGGAAAAGGCATGCCCGATGCGATCTGAGATATTTTGACAGATTTTCAGGTCGATGTCGGGTCAATCCAGACTGTCACACACCGTCACGCTGGCCTAACAATTCAGGAGAAATATAGCTATTTGCAGTTATAGAAAAGCAAAAACAGAAGATTTTGTNCCCCCCCCAGATGCTACGCAGTGTCTTCCAATATACAATTGAATAAATGACATTTTGGGAAGCAGCTGCTGCTGAGTGGACTCGAAATGAGTTTTACCGTTTTTACATTAGTGTGATGGCCTTTTCGGAGTAATTTAGGTGGAAACTTTTCTTCCGATTTGAACCTATAAGGTTCTTGGAAATCTACTTCTGCTGATCAATATAGACACGGAAAGGAGTAAAAAATTGTGGAGAAGTATTCCAGACCCTGAGGTGTGACTTCGACGAACTTTTTTTCCTTCGTCTTGAATCAATGCAGCAGCCTTCCAGATAAAACGATTTAACAATAGAGTTGGCCTAGTTGTATATAAAATCACACCGAAACAATAGGCTATACAGTAAACATCGAATTGTGGTTCACATTTAAAGCTTCAAAATGTATTTACACTTGGAGTTGTTCCAGAGTTGGTTGAGTTGATTAGATTGCGTGTAAAGTATTGGTATGAAAATGTCATT
Organism: Catajapyx aquilonaris; assembly: GCA_000934665.2. NCBI lineage: Eukaryota > Metazoa > Arthropoda > Diplura > Dicellurata > Japygidae > Catajapyx > Catajapyx aquilonaris. The sequence continues at coordinate 55,309 of KZ538314.1, forward strand.
AAAAGCGTAGGGTGGAGTGCACTCCACTTATGCACATTATTGGAGTGTGCAATGCGGTTAGGGGGGGGGGGGAAATCATGTGGATACATGAGCATCAAAATTTGCAGATTTATGGCACAACTTCAGAGATGTAATTACCAGATGTGCAACCTCAATTAAAACTCCTGTCACATGGGAATTATGGCTAATGGGCTAAACGTTTGGCCACACTGACAGACATTTGCGTGTCATCGTTTATTATTAGGAGCGTTTTGGTTCACACGGCTGTTTTCTTAGCCTATACCGCAATCCATATTAGAAGAAATTCCCCCAACACGCTACCGTATAATAAAGCCTTATTTTTATGAGAATATTATAATGGTGTCATGTTCGCCACACAAACGTGTAGGTAATTAAACTAATTAGAATCTCACATAACTTACATTATTAATTTGAACTTCCTAATATTCTTCAATGTTGCTAAAATGATCAATTCTCATATGTGTCGACTCTGTGGCATTATATGGCAGCTATTGTACTGTATATTTCACTGTGAGTAAAGAGAACAGCCACATTGATTGTGCATATAACATGTACCATAATTATTAATGTTTCCACCGGCACAAATGTGTGCGTAAACACTGCCCCTGATTGTTTTAATAACGCTGTTTAAATATCGAAGCCAAATAAACAAATTCCGGGCTGCAAAATGGTTTTCACTTGTATTTCTCATTTTTGTCGATGACAAAACTGTGTCATACCCTGTAAAATATACAGCGTGTGTGTCTGCCCAAGTTGACGATCTCAGCAGCGGAGAAGAGGGAGAGTTAATAGATGTCACCCTAGGTGATTCAAACAAATTCGAAATACAAAGAAAGGTAGACCCAAACTTTATGCTCCTATATCTTGCACAAAACCTGTCATATGCATTTTACCATTTGTGAAAAGTTTGATTTGTATTTCTGTTTGCAACAATGATCAAAAACTCGTGTACGTATTACTAACTGAAAAACAATGTTTTAAATTTTAATGACATTTCATTGTTTCCCAGCACACTACCACTAATAATGATTTCACACGTTTGATTATATTCAGCACAAACGGTCTCGTGTATTTATAGGCTGTTGTACCTCCCTCGCGCATATGCAAAATGTATATCAATGAGGCTAATGATCATTTTCCCACTGCACCTAAATGAATAATCCATAAACGCAGTCTACTTATATCATTTCAAACCAACGTTTATATTCATTAATCACGACCCTCCACGAGCAAGTGCTATCTGGCATACACGTGCTGCATGATGACGGCAGATAACGTACATTAAAATACCATTCCACCACACCTGTCCAAGTTTCACTTGGCCTGTCTCTGCTTGGAACACAATCCCGACCACTTCATGAAGTATGTCATCTCAACTGGTCATGGAGAGCCACAAGCATTATGCATATTTCGGACAACGTCAGGTTTAATAATGTCGATATATTAATTGGATTTGCTAATGTCAAATTAGCTACATGTTACTGTCCTACCGTTTGACAACGGAAAACAATGCATGCTAATTCAAAGGGTAGTTTGCGGTGATAATCACAAGCATCCCACATTTTGCGACACAATGATTAGAACACAATACTTAAAACCTCATTCCACCACAGCAGGCATAAGATAAGACGCAATGGCTGCATGAATTATTGCAGTAATTACTAGCTAATCTGACGCGTAATTCCGCTTGCATTAGATCTGCAGCACTGGGCATTAGCAATCCAAAGTGTTTGGGTCCACACTATCAGGTCAGTGTCCGCAGCAGTATCCGGAGATCACCAGCTTCATACGGTATATACCACATCCTATATACAAGAAGGATCTCCAAATGGTCCAGTATATAGCAGAGCTCCGGAGATTAAAGGAGGTATGCTTCTCATTTGGCAGTAGGGTTAACGCATAAGAAGATGTAGTTGGAAAAGTGATCCGGGGGACTTAACCGGAAGTATCGAATTTAATAGAGTTCGGCAAGGCGTGTAATTTTGCAATGCTGCCTTTCTACTGTATGAGCCCAATTCCGTGGCAGAAGCAGAGTTGGGATCTGCTCGTAAATGGGTTCTAATCTGCCAGCCCATCAAGTTGTAACTCCACACAAGAGATTCCAAGTGGTTTGTATTGACGGCCCATTTAAGCCGTCCCTTAATGAACTTTCCTCAAGGGCCATTAATTATGAAGCACTCGGGCTAATGTCACTCAATTTTTCCACCCTCTGATTTCACACATTTCGATACATTCGGGCTAGTTCTGAACCACCCTGTGTTAGTGTATAGGGTGTGAAAAAGTGTCTCCCAAAGTCCCAGAGCGGCTGTCGCCACAGCTTTGATAGATGACGTGGCTCTAATGAGAATCCCAAACACAGCCTCCACTCTCCTTCTCCTCTAAAATCTCACCGGCTGCAATTTACTCCCAAATTTCTGTGGCGGAAGTGAGTGTCATTCGATTTTACAACCGCGATTCGAAGCGTTCATGCTGACACCTTACGTCCATACGTCATTGCTCCAGACACTCTGGACGTCCCCCAAAAATCAACCTTTTGGATGCCAGACTCGTCCCTGGAGCAATTTACGGCACACCCTGTACTAATAATAATAGCACCACATTTTACGGTGCATTATTATGAAAACGAATGAGCAACCTGGACTGGTTGTAATAGACCATGACGCACTATCAGCCTTTTTATAGATGTTACATCAGACCCATTGATTTATTACATAAAAGAAGGTCAACTGCACTAGGAACAATGTATTGAAACCCTATGCGGTCCACCCCCATTCAAAAGATCACCGTATCGAGTCAATATGCTTCAGAGCCTGAAGGTGGCAGAAAATTCAGAGTTTCCTTTTGCTACTTTGTACCATATTCAGTGGGTTATTTCCTCGGGGCTTGGGTACCGCTGCAGCCAATTTTTGACACTCAAGTGCCTTTTCGGCATATAGGCAGACCGATGTGAAATATTCTGACACGACCGTGTATTTTTTTAGAGGCAAAAAAAACCTAATGCGTATCACAGTGCACTCTAATAGACGCCTCCACTCGCAAATAATGGAGTAAAAAAAAGTGTTTTGCTTCCGGCCTCATGGCTGCAACCGACATTCCCTTGAAACACATATCTGCAACGGTTTTTTTTAGGTCGGTCCTGCATTTGTCATCATTTGGGTAACTCTAGTATTCAACCCTGCTGGCCGAATTTCGTGCAATATTCATGCTCAGAATGGTCAGAATGTTTAGGTCTAATGTATGGGCTGTCAGAGTACACACACACAAACAGAAAAATATACAACCCGAATGTGGGTCCGCAATGGAACAACTGGGGAAAGTCGTAAATATTTTTGCATGTAACGGGGGACCTTTTAATGTAATTTGCAAGGTCAAGCTGAGTGAACTAATGGCGCTTTTTGTCACGTAATCACTAGAGGGCTGCCAGAATTTTATAGAAAAATAAAATTACAGCGCATACAGAATGTATGTTAAAATAATGGTGTGTGGCAAGTGCGAATGTGTTAAGTGACTAAAAGGCGGGGACTATAAAATTTTCAACCAGATGCCAAGTAAAAGTTTCAACAGCTTGAAAAATGCAATGGTTGAAAAACTTGGTTAGGTAGAATCTAGTACAGGTTGGAAACAAGGCCATCTGTAAAGGGAAAACGAAAAGAGACTTCAAGTGCTGCAGGCTGTTATTTCGCTCAGATGGCATGAGAAAAGGGTAATGCTGCAAAATATGAATAAAAAGCTAGAAAATGGAAAAAAAGAGAGATATGGTTGGAAGCACACAACAGGTAGTGGGGGGTTGCGGCGGGTTTCTATCGATTTCCCTCAGCAGACTCTATGGTCTGATGACACTGACACTGCAGAGAATTCCTGACGCCCCCGCCTCTCTAGCTCTATCTACTTCATATCTAAAAGGTCATATGTGTGAGGTCACTAGGTCAAAATGCGATAATTGCATGAACTGTGCTCCACACTTTTCAAAAGCAACTCATCACTTTGATGTAGGGTCTACTGTACTAATTTTTAACCCTTAGGGTACATGTTTAGTACACTGCACAAATTCGCTTGGGTTGAACACTGTAGTTGCAAGCTGATTAAAGTGCGTGTGTACCAAATGAGTGTTTGAACACTTTGCGAGCTGTTTTGCTTTCCCAATATGTTGCCCATTTGTAAAGCGCAGAAGGCGTAAGCAAAAGGAGATTAGTTTCATACGAAAAAGTCAGCGGATTTTGCCACAAGCAACAAGTTTGTGCTAAATATGCTGAAATTTCGTTGGCAAGAAGTCAAGTAAATTATTGAGTTTGCAACTACATTTCGAACTAGCCAGCTCCTTACGCTTGACTTCTGGATGTTGACACGATTCTTGTAAAGTAATTTCCTAAACATTTTTTGTATTCTAACTGTGTCATATTTCTTATGAAAGTCACAGCCTTGAATCTTCATTACGCAACCAATCCGGAACAATGGAATTCTAAGCTTCATCGCTTCCACTGAATATTCCATAAAATAAGAGATTGCATGACTCTTTCTCGATGTTTTGTGAACCCGTAATCCATCAACCCGCATTCAAATCTGATTTGCAATGTAATGACCATGCCCCCTTTCTTTTGCAAAAAACTGAAAAAGGACGTTTCATAATAATCAGAATAATAATAAAAAAATTAATTGCCACCCCCCATAATTGCACCTCACAATTTCACGACTCCATCGTCACTAATGAAAATCCGATCGAATTCATTGGAACTAAGACACATAAAAGTCGACACGTTTTTGGCGCATAAAACCTAAAGGCCTCGCACTTTTTGGGCATTAGGATAATTTCTCTCTCAACTCTCAAGAAGCCTTCCAAGATTCAGGAGCAAGGGCACAAAAGCTTGCGCCGACTTAGTCTTCCTCTCACGGGATCCAAAAGCGTGCGCCGTTGGCACCTCAGAAACCGAACTGCATTGCGGATTCTCACCAACACAACGGGAGAACCATCAAAGAGTAGCATGTACCCACCACTACTAACACCAAAAATGATAACGAAAGCACAGTATAAAAAAAGAACAAGCCAATGTTGCTGGATGCCTAATCCACAAAGGCAGTTTTGGAACACGGTCAATTTTTGTTATCGAATTAGTTGGCTCGTCTGGAACTCGAAAATTTTTACTTGCATGAATACAGCCTGATTGGATATAACATACGCAGCTTTATCAGTCAAGTGCTAAGCAAACAAAAATTAGTCTCAATGTTTTGGTATCGCACAACATGGTCGATATAGAGGGTATCGTGCCAAGAAGAAATTATAAGGTGCCCTTGGAGGCCGGGTTGGATATGCAGGGACTATTTGGCAGATACTTTCCGTGTCGACCGTGCTATTTTTGTGTGCCCAAAAAGGTTAATGAAATCGACTTGGAGGGAAGGAGGGCCAAAGACGCGCCGTGGGAGGTGATTCATTTTCAGCTGACATTGGCAGAGGAATGATTTGGCTCCTTGATGGATGTGAGGTGATGGAAACCTTGGCCTTATCGAATCATTCTGGCGCCACAGGGTTCGAATATTTATATGAAACCCGACCACAAACATCCAACTGTGCTACAAAAAAAAAATGAGGCGTCGCTATTTCAAAACCAACCTTCGCATGGCAAAGTGCATTTGCAAGAGTCGATATTAGATTAGCCCTTCCGCAAGCAGTCAAAACAAGGGCACACATAATTAACGCCCATAAGCATTTTTCACCTGAACGCATTATCCTAAACGACCAGATGGGTCAATATTGGACGTCCTTGCAACGGATATTGGTTCACCATCACTAACCTACGACAAAGTACATATCTCGGCCAGCATGATTGAGCAACATCGCAAATTCTCGTTACATGTCTGTTATAATGTGATAAAAATCTGTTTGTACAGTACAGTCTGGAACATGACCTTTCACTATACAATGCTCCACAGTTTCGTTACTGTATAATGGGTCAGTAGCCTTTTTTGAACCTGCACACCTGTTAGCCAAGTTAGCGTGCCTCAGGCCTTATTACATGCATATAACATGTTTCCAACAGTACCTGCAATAATTTTTTTGTTATTCCGAGTCTCCCCAGAATTACTTATTATTCAAATGGCGATCCGGCCTTTGTTGACATTCTCCTAAAACTCGCCCACCCCCCTGGCAGTCATCCCTGAATCGAGTTAGCTTCGCAAGTTAACAAGCAGAAGCTCTGCAGGATTCATTAAGTGAGGTTGGAGGTTCTGCCGAGTAAAACTCCCAGAAACCAGACTCAACTGTGCAAAAAAAAAGGGCATCACCGCGCATGCGCCATGCTGCAAACATGGCGCCGTACAAAATTGCAGTCTGGCGTCCGGAAAATGATTGCCATTTGGATCCATTTTGCATCCCTGCCTCCTCCAATTTTACGGGACATTGGGCTGGAATGGGGGAAACAACACGATGGGATTCAGCCCCCTAAGATATAATGCCTAATTCGGTCAGGCGTCAGAATTAAACTTGGTTGCATTTTTTTTCAGGGGCAATCATTGGTTTGTTTTTTTGGGGGGTTCTTCGAGAAACTAAGGGTTCCCTCGAGTTTGTGAAAGAAATTGGTCTCTTCTGCAACCGAGCGTATTGAGCCTTTTCACACGCCAGCAACTTTGGAGCAAAGTTGCTGGCATGCTCCGGTTTATACCAGAGGTGATGAGGGTTGGTAAGGGTTTGAGGGCAGTTACTCCATGAAGCGAGTCTCGGGGATTCTTGGTTTGGCACGAACCTGTTTTTGAGGTTTACCTGATGGCAGAAGCAAGCTTGCACTTTGAATATGATGCGATCAGCAATGGGGCAACCGATTGTAATGAGATCCGGGCATCCATTCAATTTAAAATTCGAGTTTGTTAAAGCACCATTGTCCAATTTTAAACAGCCGTAACTTTGATAAGCTTTTTAACACTGCCTTTGTGGCTCTTGGAGAATGCAAATGAATAAAGGAGCCTGAACTCCAAGCGCCATTTAATTTGCCTTTTCATCAACGCTTTCTGAACAGAAATTGAATCTGCGTGCGTTGGAGCTTCCCCCCTCACTGAAATGACTATTGTTTTCATTCCACAAGATAACAAAATGAAATCATTAGCTGGCCTCATCACGCGCAATCAAGTGAGCATCAATAACAGGACCGGGGAAAATCCGAATGGGCCTGATGGTCCAATAAGACCCCCATCTAGACAATGATGTGCGCGAGATAAATTTCGCGCTGTACGTCAATATCGGAGGTCCGAGTCATATGTAATGCGAAACTCCCCTGCCTGCCGAAATTTCACCCCGGATATACACACAGAGGGGATTATTGGAAAATTCTTTGAAACTGCACGCCATAGTAAAATGAGGAGCCCTAGATGCAAAAGCCCTATCTCACTCCAGATAATATTTTGTGCGGCACTTAAAACAGCACCGGGTCGATCAGTCAGTCACCGGCAAAACTAAGCTACTATCGATCATATAGTGTACAAAAATATAGACTCACAATAGGTCTCCTTGGTCAGCTTTTCTATCGTTTCCTGCTTCAGTTTGGAATTCTTCTTGCCCATTGTTGCACTGATTCAGCCACAGCACCGATCAAGCTTACAGCACCGAAACCTTCACCACACTGCACTATTATTTCTTAGACTCGGAATGTAGTCAAATAGTCAAAAAGGCATGCCAAATAAATTAAATCAGGCCATCAGGAGCGAGGAGAGCACTGGGTCCGATGTGGGTGACACCCTCAGAAGAGTGGTTCGGGATAGTTGGTCTGCTGGGGAAGGTTCGACGGAGCACATGCCAGGGCGTCGCGTCACGGCGCCGCCTCCACTTGCCACAATGCGTCCCCGACGTCTGCATCAGACCCAGGGAACGAGGGAGGGCGGGTATAGACCGGGGGGTGAGTGGGGGAAGGCGGGGGGAAAGAGAGAAAGCCAGCACACCCCGACCCCTATATATACGCAGATGGCACTATCGACCTTTACCTGACTGGCAACTCACCTGAAAATATTATCTAAAACATCTAAAACATATTCCAATAGACACTTAGCTTATCTGAAGTGGACTCTTACTGGAAGATGTGACAGGCTGTACCGATTTTTGGAGCAGGGAATATTGACAGGTCAGGCCAATCAGGAAGGTAGTCAAAAAAATGAGTTATGTGGGGAGGGGGGGGGATAGTGTGTCAATCACTAGGGCTATTCATGCTGTCGAAAGCCCCGCCAAAGGTTTCCTAATCAGAATGCAGGAGATCAAAGAGTTTAGGCATGAGCTGCGCCGCTTATATTTCGGGGAACGGTTCGATTGGGATGGGATTTAATAAGCGACACTGCAATTGTAACGAGGTAAGTGATAAAGCAAATCTGGAATAATGCAGTAACGTATGGTCATCAGAAGGATATATGGGAATGCCTTTATGCAAAACGTGTGAGGTTTAGTCGAATTGCAAACAGTTAACTTCAGCCATAAAAGTTGGGTGCAGCTTTTTTTTGTATGAAAAAAATCGGCTGCGTCATATGCTAATAGTATTCTATAAATTATTTTTGACATTGATTCCAGTACGTTTCAACTTTTCCATATGTTGCTAACTATAAAGTCACTGCATCTGTTTCGTGTAGAGCGCAAAGTTTATTGCACTTTATGAATTATGAATATTCTTCGTCAACGTCTGCTGTAACTGAAACGACTAGGTAGCCCACAATCGCAATATTGAAAAATGTATTTTACAGTACCTGGTACTTCAAATTTTAAAATAAAATTTCAGCCAGAACAATGTTATTTTATAAAAAGCTGGCTTTATCTTAATAAAATATCCACAGGGCATGTTATCAGACTCTGTGTGTGTGCACTGTACTGAAAAACCTTCGTCAAACTACCGTGCAAAATTTCTTTGCGAATCAAGTCTAGGCAAGTGAACTTTTGTACAACCTAGTGTAGGTTCCCCTTAGGCTGCGCTAATAATTTATAGCTCAAAGGCGCCGACAAAGGTTAGGCAAATTAGAGTTTCCAGCTTAGCTTAACGAGTACACTGCAGTCTTTTTCTGTAATTCAAGCACACATGGGCCCACTCATCTTCATTTTCTGCAGCTGCGGTAGTCAAACTACACCTGTTTGAGTAGCTAGATCCCTTTGCACTGCATGGCCAAATCTCGAAACGTTTAATTCGCCGAATTTGTCGCTCAGAAGTGCTTGAATTATGCAGGAAAGTACTCGAGGTAAAAGCCTTTAAAGCTACTGCACGGCTACGATTGGAATTTGGGATCACACATACGCGGCATACTTCCTGGATCAGGAAACGCCAGTTACAAAAAGGGAATGCTTATTTTCACAATCCCGACGCTAATTAATGGCCCACTACAGATAATTCTCGAGTTTACTTGGACGTCTAGCTAATTGCCGATTAAAAGACTGCAGTTGGGTGTGGTCGCTTAGTCACGGAGCGAGGTTTTCAAGCATTCCTGTCTATACTATAGGGTGTGGAGCAAATGGAAAATGGCCTGCGATTCGACAACAAACATTAGGTTTCAAAACCTTAACTTGATTGCTGGAAGGGCTCCACGTGGCATCTATCAGCCGCCAATCGAAGTTCAGTGCAGCTTTCATATAGGTAAGGTTTATTCTACACAGGTATCATTGCAATACAGAGACAGTGCCTACATTCTCCACCGTAAAACACAGGATTTTTGATTGTGTTTCTAAAACAATTAAAAAATAATTGTTTCCTATCGTACAGCAATAATAAAGTAATTTCTATGGACATCCGAACTCGTGAAAAATAAAATAATTTTTACACGATAGTGCAAGTAAAAGATATTTAAATGGTATGTCTTTATAATTTATAGTAATTATTCAAATGGGCATGTATATTATGAAATTATGTGCTCTATCACAGAAAAGGAATTATTTTCTATCAAGAGCAAGTCCTACACTGAATATTTTGCAAACTTTCCTGAACATGATTCATATGCAGCACATTCAACAAATATTTTTGCCTCAATAATATTCGATTGTAACGCATTATTCCCCTGTATTCCCCTTTCTCTTAAAGCCACCAACCCCATGTTAAATACATCATTCGAACTCTAAAGCACTTTATACGCAATATTAGAACTCATGCTCCCGCCATCATTATTATTACTTTAAAAACGCAAGTCAGATGCCATTCCAACATTTCAAATGAAAAAAACATTATTTATGCGTTAGTACTCGTTCACTAAAAGTATCGAACTTTCAAATGTTCTTTGTCCCTATCCGGCAGATGGCAAGCAATCGAAAGTTGGTTATACTCGGTTATACTGTTCAGTTCACCTTTCCTCGGAAGATGGCAGGAACGGCTCCGACATTAGCCGAGCTGGAGTTGGCAAAACAACTACAGTATACTAGTGATATTATACCGTGCACTAATATCTAATACTTACATAATAATAAGTCTGGAAAAGTTTCAAAAGAAATTATTTAAAGGCATACATGAAAAACCGGAAATATTTTGTTAACTGTAACATCATATCCAGAAGTCATAATTATTCTTTAAAGAGCGTATTGACCTTTCCTATATTTGTGGCGTAAATGTCAACTTCTCGTTCACTCATTCTATTTATTGCGTTACCATTTTAATTTTTAATTTCTACGTACACAATTATATTTCTGTCTTCTAAACTTCTCTTAGGAGCATCTGGAAAATTCGGAGGAATGCGAGGCATGATTTCAGACGAAGGATCCGTAATCAGAATTCGTTTCCATCCGTCAGCTCAACCGGTTGCGTAAGAGACTCTTAGCTGAGACTCTTGAAGACAATTCCCAAGACTCCCTAATTGAGACGACAAAACCAGGAATTCGCTGTTCGGGACGGCTGGAATATACTTTCGATAGTTGTCACAAAAGATATGAACTCTGCTCATGCTCACCTCCCCATAGTTCCCGGACAAGATGTGCCGCTCATTGAAATATTCGTGCGAGGTGGACAGTGAATAAATTCTCAGGTGCGTACAGGTGCAAGGTACAGTAAAGTTCCATACGCCATAACCTGGCAACAACTGCGCGCCATCTATCAACAAAACAGTCCGCTCGCCTAGCGCCTCTTGCGTGACGCGTCTGAGTGCACCCGTTCCTTGTCTATGAACCCCCTCTAGATGGCGTTTCCGGACACGGGTTCCTATGTCAAAAATACTTGTCTTGGTCCCCTCTATTATCCCTGAAAGTCTTTGCAGAGTTACAATAAACACACTGTATATATGCATAGGTAACATACTAACATACGAGTAATAAGACTGGTTCAGTGTTGAGGTTACTTTATTGCCAATTGTTTTGCTTGCCGTCGTCCATTGCTTTCTTAGACATTCCGAGTTTTTTCATCTTTTTTCGCCCTTCGTTCACTTGCTTTAACACTTGCTTTAACTGTAAGAAGTGGGATGACAATACAACATTTATGCTTAAAATGCATCATACGTGGTATGCAGTACTGAGGCGCAAGGCTACACTGTGAGAACTACACCGTATGTGTATACGCACCTTTTTATCCACCATGCTAGAGACTGTCTTGGTCGACTTCAGGTCCCGAAGCATCTCGTCGAAAAGGTCAACGTTGGCACCGATGATGCTGTAGTTGTCGAGGTCGAACAGACGCAGGTAGTCCCAATCCTCCTGAGTTATTTCCGCTTCTTCTCTGCAAAATGCATAAAACATGTGGCAAGTGTTATGCCGTCCAGTATCCCATATAGGTACCGTACATGTAGTTCGCAACAGCCATGGTCTCTCGTAGTAAAGGCGACCTGGCGAACTTCCTGTACCGCGTGAAGATAGGCTTCCTCTCTTTGGTCACGTTGGGATCTATCAAGGCCAATATTTTGTACAACCGGTACCGATGCTTGTTCTTCCTGTGTTCCAGTCGGTGAAAGTACTGGTTGAATATTTCTGTCCGAAAGAGCCTGCCACACTCCATTTCCACCAGCTCTGTCTTGATGAATCTCAGGGTGATGCAGATGCCCTGAATAATGTACCTGCAATGTTATGTAGGTACGTATCTATGCAATGCTCGATGAAATTGCGCAACACCCTAGAGGCCTAAAGAGAGTCTTCCAAATAAAATCCCATTTGGGATACGTAAACATGCCCTAGAGCCTAGATAATGGGCTCAAGCAGTTTATCACAGGCAATATATTCCCGTGTATACATACATGTAGAGAAGTTCATATCTCTCGCAGTCATTTTGGGCAACATTCTTGGTTGCATTGTAGACACCAGCATTGGACTTACTCCTCATCTCGTCCGTCCTGAGAAGGATGTTATAATAGCACCTGGACATCTTCCGTCTGACTTTCTTCAAAATGGTTCGGAGGCGATCCAGCCTCTCATGCGGAATTATTCGGTATTCATCTTTGTCGGTGTAGATATCCAAGCCCATTACACGAACCATAGCGAAGTAGATCTTGAAGTACCTGAAAAAGGAGACTATGAGCTTAATATTTCAATACAATGCTGATAGTGAAAGAATAATAATCATACATGATGCAGTGGCTCAAAAATTCCATAGTGATTGGTTTATCGACCAATGAGATGAAGGAGTCTGGAATATTGCCATCCAGAACGAGATATCTGAGGGCCGCTATCTTCACATGCTCTAGGGATATTCCTGGGCGTTCTTCGTTATACTTCGTTGTGTTTAACGCTTCCCAGCGAACGCCTGGAAAAATTCAGCTCAATCTTAGATGTGGGCTGTGTATCATGTATGACGCCCTTATATGTATTGCTCGTCCTATATAATGAGGCCCTAGCCTTGGTGTGGGATTTGAGAAAGTACACAAATAGCTGAACCATACATGTAAATAAGCCAGTGTTCCTCTATACCTGTATCAGCTCAAGTAAAACGTGGGCCAGGTGCAGCCCTGGCCATACTCAACGATTATTATGAAATTCTTACTCAGTGCCTTCGAAGTCTGCTGAGCAGGCGTCAAAGGGCGCACCTCTTTTACATTTTCAGGTACAAGAGCCAATATTGCTGATGGGGGTGGCTCTGAGTCTTTCTGCTGCAACTGGAGGCAATTGGCAGCAGGATTCCATCGATACTGCTGCGGCCCCGCTGGAATGAAGACATCATCATCGTCATCCTCTTCTTCTTCTACACCGGACAGTCGACGCACGAGTTCGGGTTTGACCGAGATCGAATAACGAGGCATCGCAATATACCGGTAACCTCACCGTACGCTATACTGTTCCACGAGGGAAACTGGCGATTATAACTACATGGTCAAGTCTCCATTGTTTGCAACCAAACAAGCACAGGTTACCAAGGACTTGTCAAATCACCATGGTGCAGTAACACTGCTGACTGTTAAAATGTCAACTAATAAAATGTGATATTACTATTTATGTTATTGGCCTACATGCATTGGGCCATTTTCTCTTCAACACATCAAATATTGCTTGGAGCTGATTCGAACACAGTAATCATCGTGTTTATTACATTGTACACAAACGGTTTGATTAATTGTGACTCGATCAGAGCACAAAACCGCGCTCGATTCATAATTGTGGTGCAGTCGGTCCCCATAATGAAAACACCTCCCCCAAACCGCCCCCTATAAACCTCCATCAAAAGTCTCTGTATATTTAAAAAAAAGACTCCAGGACGAATCCGAGATACACTCATTGATTTCGGATATCTTCGTGAGATAATCCACCGCACAAGACACGCCATCATAAAATAGTCAAGAAGGCGACCCCGACTCATAAGCTTCCGTTTTGTCGTCAACTTCGTGCGGTCCGAGTTACCCAAAGAGAAGCAACGAAGCAACATTTCAACGAGTCTGCGGTATGGACCCTGCCGTCTGGTAAAAGGTGTCCAGGTTAAGAAAAGCCGGATGATGATGTCACCTCCATCAATAATCAATAACATTGCAATTTGACTGGAGGGATCCGTGAAGGTGTCCCCAGAGAGGGAGGTGTGAGTTTGGAAGTGAAGACCAGCTGCGACGGCGCGTCATTCCCATTGCCACCAAATGTGTTAATTAATTTTGGAAGCTGCGAAAGAAGAGGGGTGGTGGAGGAGGAGGAGTTTGTGGGGGTAAAGTGGAGTGCCGGGTGTACACGCTGGAATTGCCAATTTGGAGGCCACCCCACCCAGAGATTTCACCGCATTTGCACCTGGGTGCCTGCCATTCGGTCACGAGGAGGGGGCCGGACAGGTTGCGTCCATGGGCAAGAAGCAGTCCAAACTTCCGCCGGATGCTGTGGCCAAGCTTAAGGAGGACACCTACTGTGAGTTTCAACCAGTTTTAGACAAATATGAAGGACAGTCCTAAAATGACAATGGTGACAATATTTTCGATGTATCATTTGCATCCCAAAAATCGGGGAAACGTGTGCTGATGGTTGCATAGTGTTTGGTTGAAACTATTTTTGACAGAAAGTAGCATGCAAAAATAAGTGATATCAAAACTACAAAAATTTCTGGTTTCCATATTAAGGCATCCTAATCTGAAGATGTTCTTTGAAAACTTGTATGATAAGGATGCAATTATTTTTTGTTTCAAGTTCTCTTCCAACGTGATTAATCACGGTTACTTTGCGAAAGCAATTTTCATGAAACGCCACAAATTGAGCCTCTGGTGTAATATTTTAAGCTCCATTTTCTGACAAAATTGAAGCACATTGCGCCCCTGCAGCGGAGACCTGTTTTCAGTTCAACGTGATTACTGAGAGTTTGTATGATTAAACAATTACCGCATATAAAGTGGTGATTACGTCAACTTTTTCGCAGACGGAATTTGTTAATGATAGGAAATGCACAACGCGTTGCACCATTAAAATTGAACTTGTTGCAATTAAACTGGGATCAATTAAAACTCTCCGACCATGCAAAATTTAATGGCTCTGTTCCCAACTTTAACCCCCGACAATGCGCACTATAGTGCCATTTGGAAGAGTTGCGGTGTACCGAAAAAAACATTCCACTCCTGCCCATCTTCTCTGCCATCATTTGCATGTAATAAAAATTCAACCTGTGACAATCAAGGGTTTTCAAGGTGAAAATGTATTTTTTTTAATGCAGCAATTTGTGTTTGCAACTCGTTACTTATTTCGCCCCACAATTTCCCCATCATCCGATGTTAGTTGGATGCCTTTAGAAAATTAGATCCGCATTATTAGTGCTGTCGTCATCGGAAGCCACAGAATTACTGCACCTACGATGTAAAGCCCCTCAGCCCTGATTGTCACAGGAACGAAGGAATTATTGGAAAATTCATTTGTCGGCTTAGCATCATTCTATCTATTGATTATGCAAAATAAGAATGTTTGTCCTCCACATTAACACTGTATGACACCAATATTGTAATTGCAGTTAGCGAGAAGGAAATCCAACGCTGGTAAGTTACCTTTCACATTATACCATGTGCATATTATCAACATTAATTTCTACAGGTATAAAGGATTTTTGAAAGACTGTCCTGACGGCCTGCTAACTGAGGAGGTAATGTAATCTCTTTTTCATATTGTTGTTGTCTTGCATGTGTGTCATTGTCCGTACCGTCTACATGGCTCGTTTCCGAATCACCATGTCAATATTTAATGCAAATGAACAGACGCCTGTATTTTTTCCAGGGTTTTCTGAAGATATATCGTCAGTTTTTCCCGCAAGGAAACCCCACCAAGTTCGCAACCTTAGTCTTCAAAGTATTCGACGAAAACAAGGTGAGTTCAAAAAATATTTTACTCCCTACCGTGGTTATATATTTTTTTTAAACTCTGGTCCTTCGCCATCAAAACAATTTCAAGGCTCGAGGAAAGTACTTTAAAACCTTAATTGACTGCCAGAAAGTTTGAAGCAAAGTCTTGGGGGCCATCAATAAAGGAAGGAAGTCATTCGGAAGACTTAAGAAAACGTTTTCTAAAGCAGTCGTCGCAAGGTTAAAATTATTTGGATCCCGTATAGAGTTCCCTGCCAATAATAGTCATCTTGAATTATTCGAGAATGTAATAGAAGTACTTACCATTTCCCAACAGGACGGCAGCATCGAATTTGAAGAATTTTTGAGAGCCCTTTCAGTCACATCCAGAGGATCTGTGGACGAAAAACTCTACTGTGAGTACCATCAATTTTACAATTGCGGTATGCAGAGGCTTGAAATTTGCATAGACAGTGTTGGGTTGACATTGCCGACCGTACCATAAACTATGAATCAAACAGATCCCACATGAACCCAAATACGATCCAATTTTGATGAATACTGTCGCTTCGTGTTTAAAGGTCATTTTTGAAGTTTTGACTACTTTCAAGGTAATCGATAGGAGGAGATCGGACTATAGGGGGGAGGGGTCACTCGAATTTGCAAAACATCCAATAGACTGCGGTTACTATTGATCTGCCCTTTTATGCAAATCCAATAAATCGGTAGGAAAGTAGGGGGAAAGAACAATTGCGGGCAAACACGTGCAATGTGAAGTGACCTGAAGCGAAATACCGTCTGTTTTCAATCCAAGTTAACGTGTCGCATTCCGGTGATGAACAAACTAGCTCTGTCACAAACTGTCGCTGTGGTAACCGCTGGATTAAAATTGCCCATATCCAAAAACTGAGATGAACAAGCGTCCCCAAGCGCAGCTTTGTCACAGGGATAGTTGAACTCCACGTAGAGTTTGACGAACGGACCCATAATGCTCTAGTCTCGTTTGGTGGATGCTTTTCAGGGGCCTTTAAACTTTATGACGTGGACAATGACGGCTACATCACCAGGGATGAAATGTACAACATCGTGGACGCCATTTTCCAAATGACGGTACGTGTCCAACAGGCTGTGTCATCATTAATCAGACACGGGGTCGTTGTCGCCAAATCATTCAGAGCAACAATCAGTAGAAAAACATTGTTGTTTAACTTTTGATGCTAATTTTTTCAGGGGAATGAGATGAAGAACCCGCAGGTGAGTGAGGAGCTTAGGAAAAAGGTTGACCGGATATTTGATGAGATGGACGCAAATGGTGACCAGAGACTCACGCTGGAGGAATTTAGGGAAGGCAGCAAGAAGGACCCGCAGATTGTCAGTTCGCTCTCTTTTGGTCCTATCTAAAAAGCTCACTCAACAACTTGGTGTGCATGTTATAGTTTGTCAAATATAAGTTTGAACTGACGACGTAGGAACATACTGTACAAACATTGATTTCTTAACATTCTCTTAAAAAACCAATTGGGGAGGAAGACACTAAATTACTCGATTTAGTCTAAAATTCTATTTGGCATGTAATATTTTTTTCTTCATTTATTACAAGGAGATATGGATCGCAAAAGCGCCTCATGGTCCGTCGCAGGCGGTTACAGTCATAAAAATAGAATTGTGGCCAACATGTGACCAGACCACCTGCATAATTCTGAGATGCCGGTTATATTAATACCATATATTTCAAAAGCCGGGTACCTCTCCTTTTCCCGAATTATACCAGATGCAATATTGCTTATAATGTATGATATAAAAATATTTCTAAATTTTGCCACATTGAATATCGTATCATAAACTGCCATTCCGTCGTCAAAGTGTCACCGTTTACCAGACTTCTCGGGATAACAAACAAATATGAATATTAAATATAGGCTCTCAGTTGATTTGACGATACCAAGTAGAGCATAATTTAGAGAGTTAAACAAGTCACTAGCGTTTTGTCGAAGAAATAAGCGAGGTGCAAACTCATAATCGACACACTATAACGTATATCACTATCGAATCCTTGTCCACCTCAAGCTCTGGTCATAGTATATTATACAACAATTTTATGTCTAACGTTTATCTCAAGATGCGCTGATGCTTATTCAGCATTATGCTTTCATTGTAAGACTTTGCTATAATGTAAATGGCCGTTGGATGATTATTTTTAATGTAGAGTAGTTGCAAGTTGGGGACCAAATTGAAATAGTACCGTCAACACCGTCACTGAAGTTTATAATATTAGTTTTTATGCCGACAAAAGGGTAAAAGAAAAGCGACCCAGTAATATGTAGATCCAGTAAACGGCATGATATGGTGTAATATCATCCAATACCCCCTGATGTCTTGTCAAAACGTGAAATAAAGATATTGTTGAGTAGCTCGTCTTTATTAAAAATTAATGCGACGCTCCTTATTATTGCGCCTTCTTGGAAAATTCGATTAGAATTTGGTCACCTATTTTCAATTTTCGATTCAAGTAGCGGATACTCTTTTGGATCATTGAATATTAATTTCTTGAAATACATTTTCCTTTCAACATTAGCTTCCGGAATTAACTAGTCGCCCACAATGAGTGGCTCCCATCAATCCTTCTGTGCATAAAGTTGTTCCAGTACTCTACAAATGACGCAACATTGACACAGCGCATGTTAATTCGTTGTGCTCCATGGAAATTGTCAGCCTACTGCATGCATAATTTCGGCATTCCGCATGCTGACACTAACAAGTAAGTGTGGGTATAGTTTTCATTACTCTCTTAAAATTCGCTGATCATTATCCTGCAGCTAAACTACCAGAGAAACTTCGCAAGTGCGATTTGCATTCATAATGTCACACATAAATGCAGCTTGAGCTACTGATATCCTGTTTTAATGTTTAAAAATTCACCCTTCACTCTGTATGAATCAAATGGCTGAACCAGAGTTTGCTCCACTATATTTCGAAATTTTTAATTTAATTTTTAAATATGTAGACGCCTGTTCTGTACCACCATTTGTTCTCAAGCGAATAGCTATTGTAACACCGAGTGTCTCAGTGTCCTCGTTTTGTACTATGTATATAATCAACTCTGAAGTGGTGTCAAAGGGGTGCTCTTGTGTACACATCAGTGGCTGCAGCATCCCCGTTAGTAGACTACACCGGAATATCAAGCAGATGCAGAGGCTTCCAAAATGCCCCCCCGACAGGGGCAGAAACTGTGCATATAGGCCCTTAATTGAATTTGACGGCATATCCTAGGTGCCCTGTAGCTGGGTCTCTCCTATCGATTGAGCGGCACCAGGAGTAAGGAAAAGGGCCACTGGCGATCACATCACATCCATCCAGCAGCCTTCCATTAGTCCCAGAAGTTTGGTCCAGCAAGAATAAGACCCCCCCCCCCGCCCCACTTCCGGACCAAAAAACGAGGTCAATTCAAGAGGCCATCACTGACCTATCACGTACCGGGGGCGCCTTCTGCCTCTTACCTCCCTCCTTTTGAATTTCCTCCAAATGCTGGAGGCACGTGCAGGAAATTATTCCCCCTACACTTTTAAGTTGATTAGAGGAAATGGGAACTAAATATAGAAGACCTTATCTAGGCGGGTTGGAAATGGAGGAGAAACGCAGGTTGCCTCTTGCGACATGGAGGAACGTGTTCACACCGTACTGGAAACTCACGGAATCTCTGTCTCCCTTCAAAAACCAAATCAATTCGCTCCCATCGGCCTTCAATTCTGCCCTGCAAAATTAAAGAGAAGGCCTCTCTCTCGTATATGGGGGATTGGCCAACTGATACGTGCAAAATGGGTTCCTGCCCGTCTGGGCTTCAAACAGACGAGGAAATTGCGTCCTTTCCAATTGACCAGTAAGAGAGGGTTTGCTTGTGCACAGATATAGCCTGCTCCTGGTTTTTTTTTTTGGAGGACCGGCTCCCATGCATTGCACGAGAGGATTCATACATATTGGGGAAAGGACTCGTTGGGATGGGGCTACATCTCGTAGCAGGAAGGGACACTCGCATAGGAGTCTTTGCTTGTGTTGCCACCTTGCCGACGAAGCTTCACTTTCTCAACCTATTGCTTTAAAACAAATTTTTTTCAGAACTCATAGGTCACGGGATAATGTTTTGAAATTCATGTTTGTGTAAAGAGGATTTTCGGTATATTAAAACATTTAATCGCAATCAATAGTCGCAGAAAAGGCAGCTTGCAACAATTAATATTGAGCTTGATATTGTGGAAATGTTCAAAATGTTATATTGCCGGGTGTTGATTAAACCGACAAAATCAATACCGGTACTGATCTAATTAGCTTGAATGAGGAAATTCAAGAAGTTGTTAACAAAAACACACGAATTAATGCAGGAGACATGCGGGTTCACACTACCACATCTTCACATGCAACAGTTGTGACTGTCGGTGTCATTTCCTATTCCTGCCACTGCTGCCAGTGGTAGTGACGTCTAAAGTTATCCTGACCCTCGTGAGCCACCCTTCAGCCTCTACTGATCGCAAGGAAGTCTGACGTCCAGGATAAAACAATGACGCTGGACCGCTGGACAGTACTGTAGTACTGTACAGGTAGTACTCACATCTACAATATAGTAGGCCTACTGTACTGTATGATACAAGGTGGAATATGTTTACGATCTACATTGCGAATTACGTCTCCAAGTACGTTTGAACCTCTGAGGTGTCGCATCACCAGTTAATGAGATGGATAGTATGCTAATCACTTACGGTACTTAATTATGCTTTTGGTGTGGCACAATTTGCATACATCCGCCAAGGTCGGCCAAAAAGCATATGAAGTTTCTCCGGCTTTTTGGAATTCTTCGCATTCGTTATTTTGTCCGCCAATCACAAAAGGGCTACTAGCAGACTTTGTTGCATACTTCCATGGCACTTAAAAAAAGGCTCATAGCGATTAATTATTGATACATAGCGTAGCATGTATTGTACGGAAAATGAGAGAACGATCTGACGTCATCAAGGTTTCCATAGAGATACCCTCACAGAACAATATAAGTAAACACTGTCAACCAAAGAGCAACAATGGAAGAAACGATGATGTCAGATCGTTCTCTCGTTTTCCGTAGGCCCTACATGAGTGAGCATAATATGGTAGCCGAGATGGTAACGTCTCGGCTTGCTGAGTGAAAGACCCCAGGTTCGTTCCCCGCCTGGGGAACTTTCCTTTCACCTGAGTCAGGAGGGTCTCTGACCTGCTCCAAGGAGGTGTCTGGCAACCTAGCCTCCTGGGGGACTGCACATGACCCGTTTAACGACATTGCACTTGCACTCGTGTCCCCTCCCCGAAAATCCCTATCCTTACCCAATTTCCTTGATTCCTTGCACCGAAGTTGAGAAAATTGAGCAAATAAATAAATAAAGGTTCATGCGATATACCCCCGCTTGGGGGTGAAAGCATTACCCACAATTTATTGTTATTATTGTTATCTCTATATCTATAAATAAGGAAGCTTGATTGTTAGTTTGTGAGTTTGTGAGTTTGGATGTTTGTCCCTTATAGAAATCCAGGGGAAGGCCCCTACACCGCCTTAAATTAGCATATCGGGGGTTACTTTTTCCAAGGAATTTAATGCCGCATGTTTCAGCTTCCGAAAATGTACCTAACTCCCACAACACGCATATTCCTGCCTCAACAATTAGCTTACATCAATAACAATAAATCAATTTGCATTCCCATGGAAATGCCTCTCTTTTTTTAGCTATTTACCTCCCTGCATCGTACCGCAGGGAGGGAACCTTTATTTCGTCTTGATGGAACCTTTTTGACGTAGCGCCCGGGCCCACGGGCAGGGTGACTGGGAGGGGATGTGCAAGGTGCAAGTGCAATGCTCAAACGGTACATTTTGTGAACTCCCCGGGTGGATTAGTCTGAGAAGATTCCACCCGAAATGAAGCCAGAGACGACCCAACTCTGCACGGGATGAAGGAGGGAACCCCGGGCTGAGATCGAACCCGACGTTTCCGCAGCGCCACTTTGTCTCCCCTAGGAAATGCCCTTATGCCACAATACCTAGCAAATTAAACCATCTCCGTAAATTCAGAGCATCCACCAATTACGCTAATTGGCCACCTCACGTGACTTAGTATCTTTTGGTAATTCCGGGATTTTGTGGAATTTGAAAGTAGACTTCCAGACAAAGTAAATACAATTAAATAATACAGTATTTGCAAAATATTACTCCGTGTTGAAAACAAAATTTCCCATCATACATCTGTACGTACATTTCTAAAGTTCTTCAGAGCAACATATGGAACGAGGTGGGGGTGTGAAGTGGGGTTGGGGGGGTCAGGGGGTCAAAAATGCAGGGGGAAAAACACATGGCTGTGCAGTCTTTTCCTGGGCCAACTCCATCCGCATTCCTCTTTTTACACATCCAATCAGAATATCCGTGTCGACTGTACGCTATAAGACAAGCAGGTAATCTATCACAGATATGTACCCCTATCTTTACCAGCACCCCCAACATACCCGGGCAACGCCGGGTAACCTGCTAGTTATTATTAATTGTGCATCAGTAGTTTGGCTGTAGGCTAACTCTATAAGTAAAACGAGAAACCCACCCGTGATGTTTTTTTTTGCATTACCCCATTGGGAGTTACAGCTCCTTTAGGGGGGTGGAATACCACCATCTGGGTGGAACTGGTATACTAAGATAGTATTTAGTGTGTTCCAAAGGTAGGTAGGAGGGGATGTGCAAAGTGCATGTGCAATGTCGCAAACAGCCATTTTGTGAACTCCCCCGGGTGGCTTAGTCTGTCGGAAATTGCCACCCGAAATGAAGCCAGAGATGGCCCAACTCTGCACGGATAAAGGTGGGAACCCCGGGTGGGGATTGAACCCGGGACCTTCATATCCGTGGGCGCGCGCGTTACCGCGGCGCCACTTCATCTCCCTCGTGATGTTTTATTTTCACTTCTGACATGCCTATTTAAAAAGTCTTCCTTGCAATCAAATCCCCAACACATTACTGCATGGCAACGAGCTTTAATACAACTTTACTTACAACAGGATACATGAGCAATTTCCTAATTTCCGTACAACAGAGTCGGCAAAATCCTTTCCGCAAACATGGTATCAACATACAGAACAGTATTTTCCAAAAAATGCACGACTTGCATAGTTGTAGCAACAGATAGCATAGTAATGGTACAATTCCATTACTGATGTTACAAAGTGTGATATACCCGTATCAGTAACTGACCACAACATCCACACAGGTTTACATGGGAAGTCACAAGAGTTATTGGAAAAGCCACGCAAGCCTTCTTATAAGTACAAGGTGGCTGAAAAAGACATAACGTGGGCCACGCGTCATGCCCATGAGCAGAATACAAAGGGTTCAGAAAAACTGCAGGCAGTGCCCTGAAAAAGTGCAAACTACACATAAAAGTTACAGTAAAAGTACGAACGTGTAGTAAAAGACGCAGTACAAGAGAAACGGGATGAACTCTGTGGTATCTTCTGGCAGTATCGCACTGAACCGTCTCATGTAATGTTAAAAACTAGGCCCATTCTTACTGGCTATGAAAAGGGTCCCAAAAAGGGACCCCAAGCAAAGAAGAAAGTCAGACTTTATCTCTGGCAACGAGAAGATAGGCCTTCCCCATTCCCAGAGCGAAAAAGTGACGAGAGGAAAGGAAAATCGCGACGTAGATGATTCCGTCCACGTACTATCGTCACAAATATGCCGACGGAAAATGAGAGTTCAACAGAGGGAGACGGGAACGTAGACCGGATGTCTCAAAAGACCCCTGCCATTTTCTGTTGGCATAAGACTGTCCTAGCCTTGAGCTGTACTCAGAATAATACAATGTTTCCTTTGTCATTAACGCTTCTTTCAGTATTACATGGCACATATTGATACTTGACCTGCTGGTTCAACCTGCTGGTCAAACTTCAACAGTGTACTAACATGGGCAACTTTGAGACACCCGGTTTAATGCACACAGTATATATACGCAGGGGACTAAGATTGAAAAAAAAGAAGCACATGATGGAGACCCATCAAAGGGCGAATTAAGGTTGGAAGAGAAGTGATCAAAGTGCAGAGGGGTCCAGACCAAGGGAGGTCGGAAGTCCAGGGATGTTTTTATACTGGCCCATTCGGACCCGAAGGAAGTTGGAATTGAAACAGTGGACGAATGGAATTTCATAACCTCCTCACAGGGAGGGGGGGTCCTCCTCTCCTGAATAGTTATTGCCTCGTCGTAAGATGGGAGGTGGAAATAGATAAAAAAAGAAAAGTCCACTTGGATCGGTTTTGGATATTCTTGGCTGGTCACCCTCTTTTTTTATGGCAGACCTACAGTCAGGAATATTGGCCGCCGTTTATCATGCTGCACTGCTGCGGATGGAAGACATGAAAGTAAATTGCTGGAGAGTTATCGTTCTTTCGCAGGAATTCGCTCATCGCGAATAAAGTGGCTCTCAGAATCTATCGGAGCCGATTTTGATCGCTGTTACCAAAAAGCATGGCAACCGCGCCTGATGACGTCATTCCATTCATAGCAACTCTCGGAAAACCTTCCCTAGAATATCTGTGCCCTCGGCTAAATTATTCCGAGTGAGTTGAAAGAGCAAACCGGATCAGATTGCAGAAAACTTTTCTCGTAATGTTAGAACTTTCCAGTTCCTTCTCAGAACTGAACAATTATTTTATCGGATTGCCCTGAGAATAAGCGCAGCTCACAGGCAGACTAATTACTTAGTTTTCAACACCTGCTGAAAAGCGTGATTCATGCATCACGTCAGTTTTTTGCTGTTGGCAAGAGCTTCAATATGGAATCCAAGGAAAATAATGGAGGCTGCAGGTAAAAAGTTATCTATGCACTTCATCATGTGTAGTAAGTGCACTGTACAAGTAAGAACTTACATCCATCTCATTTTCCAAAGGGATTAATGAACAAAAAGGAAAATCATTTTAAATTACTGAAATTCTCCGGACAAAAAGTATTCATTAAAGAGCACGAAATTCTCTTACTGAGAGCACTGTAATATCTCTGCAGTACAATAATAATTTTGTCCTGTAAGCTTGTTGTAAGACAGTATAGCAAGTATAACCTTTCACAATTTTGCCACGCAAAACACAGGACACAATAGCTGCAATTTTTGTGTACAAATTATAGTAACAATGTATACTATTATCACGCAATCAATGTTTTACTCTTATCATTGTGGAGACAATGAACTTGCAAATGCAAATCAATCAATAAAAAGTCGGATAAAAACGGAAAGGTGATATTAATGAAGTCTACTCCTAACACTCTTCTTTCCAGGGAATAATCTCAGCCATTAGAATATTATGACCCACCGTTACATCCCTATTCTATATAAGCAGGTACTTCAGTAACCGCCGAAAAGTTAATACATAACTTATATACACACGAGTGTCAAAAAAGTGCTTAATTTGTAAGCCCATAAAGAAACATGAGCAATTTGTATATTTTGGAATAAGTGATTAGTTGCAAATATCATACTTCGGAGAGTGATGTTATATGATCAGGCCTCTCTCGGAATAAAGCGCCGAATAAACAAATCCCCAAAGTTTCCTCAACCCTCTTCTAAATACAGTTCGTTGGTTCCTTCTCCCAAGTCCCATTTGGTCAGCGGTACCGTTCCATGTGGGCGACTCCCTTGATGCGCCCAGGCAGGCCGACCCGTGCGAAAAACCGTTGTCCGAATAGATCACACCGACTCCCTTGCAGTAAGTGCCTTCGTCCCTTCCCCACCAAATTCGACAGCCGTGCACTCCTGACCTTTGTCTCGCATTTTTCGGCAATCGTTCCTAATAGGCCTGCGTGCCTCTGTCCAGCCCTGGGCCACGATTTACGGCGAATTCGCTGCCAATTCGTGCGGAATTGCGTCCTATAAAACGAGCTAAGGCAAAATACCGAGTTGTTCGGAGACAATCCCAGAATTTCATACAAATCTTATAAATCCTGCAATTTTATTTGACATTTTCAAAAATTTATCACAACGCTTCCTTTGTTCATCGGAGATGTTTCGCAGACAAACTGCGCATTTTCCATAAAATTTAGTATGTGCAACACGGCCTGAGGGTTGAAAATTTCACCAGCAGAATCCATGTATAACATCCATGTATAACAGATGTCAGTGACATAATTATGTCATTGTACATATGCCAATAATTCCGTGGTAATTTACAACAATTATTACTATACAACATACAAGATAGAAAAGTCGTAGTAAAGTCACTGACTCCATGTATACATACAAATATCTAATGAACAAATTTCCATGATAAATGCATTGTAAAACGGTTAGGCCAATATTGTCACAGTAATCATACAGGCACAATTAAGTAGTTGCTTGTACCGAACTAAAACACGTTAATGGTTGGTCAAGGTACATTATGACACTGAGAGTGCAATGTAGCGCTAATAAAGTTGATAACTGACCATAACGTCGCAGCGTGTTGTCGAGACATGATTTACATGTTGTGATGGCAAACATTTTTTCGACGATCCCATCATGATACTCGTGCCCTACACTGCATGGCTCATTACCTTATTTTAGCTTTGACCAAGCTTCATTTCCTTCACATTGTACTGTACAAGTAGTAACGAATGCGAAACGTATATCATTTTCTCTTCCGTCTCCTTCCTCAAAAACTGTGAAGGAACTTTCAATTCATGTCATTCTCGTTTCGTGGGGGTTTAAAAATTACCCCATTTTGGATTTATCAATACAGTTTTGAAAGTGTACCGCTTAGGAAAAATGGGGCCCATATAGTAAGCAAGTCCCACACACGTCAAAAAAAGAAATGTCTCAGGTTCAGAGCAATATGACACCCATAAATGTTTCAACTTCACTCTTTGCAAATTAATACGGTACAATATATCACTTCAGCTCAATTCCTTCGTCAAGTGATAAACAATTCACACTAATCTGCCTTTCTTGCCGCGATCATTAATAACCTATACTTACTACTGAATATTGAGTATAAAGTCCTTAATATGGCGAAACAATGGCACCATTCACTATTAAAACACAGTTCCTTTCAGACTGACGCTGTGGAGGCCTTTGCCTTAAAGCACCAAATGACAGGAGTGGACATCTTGTCCGGCTGGTAAGACAAAGACGCCCTGTGCAGGTCATCGTCCTGGTTATGGCCCTTTCTTTGAGAGCCGTCATGCTGGCGTCATAAAATCCTGGCCTCTGCAGAGGAGTCTTGCTGTGCCCTCTTTCCAGAGCAACAAGGTTTCGGAGGACAACATGCGGAACAGAGTTCGCAAAACGTGGACAAAAACTCGTGGGAGAAGAGACAGTATATATAGAATGTGATGGAGTAGTTGGTGACTTCCAGTATGTTGGCCACAGCCCTGAAAAGCTGAAAGTTGTACGACGCAAGGTTAGCCTCCGTGATCATAACGCTGAGTATGACCATGGGCGTGGTGCAGACGAAGAACAGCACCGAAGTGCTACCAAGAAGCAACATGAGGCGGTGCTCCTCAGCGAACTTCTTGCTGTCGTCACCCGACAGCTTCCCCGTCATCCTTCGTCGCCTCTGACACGTCTCCTTGTAAGCGACCACGATCCTCAGGTTGAGGTAAGCCAGGAGTATGGTTGGCCCCAATTTGAAGGTGACCTCGATCATCCAGATGTAGAGGAGGTAGAAGGTGGACTTGAGGAAGGAGGCGCGGTCGCGTCTTTGGAACACTGGTTCTCCGGAGTCGGTCAGGCACTGGAGGAGTTCGGACCGGAACACGTGGGGGAAGTAGATCAGGAGGGTCAGGGCCGGGATCAGCACCACGATGACGTAGGCGTGTCTGGAGCTGTCCATACGACGCACCTTCGACGGGTGGCAGATGGCCACGAAGCGTTCCATAGTCAGCGCCACCAGCATCATCACTCCCATGCCTGAAACAACCATTGTTAAAATAACCAAATGGCTCAAACAGGCACTTAGCAATGACAGTTAATGTAGAACATACGGTCGCTATGGAATTAATTTCAGACTCTGGCCGGAAGCGGAGAGTGCAATATGAATTATTAACATGCAAGTTGGGACGGTGCATGACATGGACGCAATGTGCTGCAATATGACTTCATTCGATTTTATTCCGCAATATTCCATGCCAAAATGAGGTAGGATACAAATTGGAGCATTATATTATGCAGAATTAGGATAATAATTCAGTATTAGGCAGTCACGGTATAGCCACAGCGAGTGCTCTTCGCACGTATTCCGCAATTAGCAACGCTCAATTAAGGACGTTTAACGCATTTCAAAGCCATCATATTCAGGCCATTTGCTCACGAGCCACTACTGTAATACAAATTCCGTCATCACTACATTCTACTCTGGCCAAGTATATTTTTACAACGCCAGCAAATACACAGCACTAGTTATTCATAGACATCTAAAAGCAACATTTAACAGGTCAATCTGTTTCAAAACTTACCTAGAAAGCCATTGCCCATAAAGAGCTCCACATACGTGTGGAAAAACGCCCTTGGGTAGTTTTTCCATTGTCCAATGTCGTGAGATCTTATCCTCACTGTGAATGGGATTGCGAAGGATATGGCAACCAATGCAGCTGCAGAGTATCCTAGATGGGATAAAATGCAGATAATTAATTATACATTCGGTCATAGTGTCGACAATTCTATGTATAAACCAGCACATCCCACATTAATCGACAAAATTATTACTCGACCATTTTTATCTATTGAAATGAAGCCTCTAAAATACAATTTTTTAAAAATATTTCTGTAAGTGCCTGCCAGGTCACGGAAAACACAATACATGTAACTCCATAATTTATTATGATGTGCAAAATGCGGGAAACTGAATTTGTGCTCTTCGTGGAGACTGAAAATCAAAGAACTGTTTGATGAAACGCAGCCCCTGGCAACTCAATAAAAGGGCAACTGGCAATGAAAATTCCAAATATTAACTCTCGTTGGGTAATCAAAGCAGCAATCTTGCATCGATTTCAGAACTTCAAACAAGAGATTGGTTGATCTAGTCAAACAATATAAGCATCGTCAAAATAGGACTCCTTAGTGCTTCGCCAGAAAGTTATTATTACTAGTTTCGTGTCTGTTCCAGGTAATATTGGATTCTACCTAGTTGCAAGTAAAAAGCAACAGGTAATTATCAAACTTACAACAGAGGCGCAAGTATTACATAAAAATACAGTGTGCTTAATAACGATTGAGACAAACTTTCAGGGTAGACTATCTTAGACAAGCTCGTGACCTAAATGCTGTACTATGAAAATTGCCCTGAGACATGTGAGAAGCTTAACAAAACCGGTGCTAAAACAATTCTTCTAAATATATATCAAGCTTATGTGGCATATCTTTTATCATCATCACGCGAAGTATTAATCAACATAGTGGAATGCGTTAATGTATTCCTACAGGTCCACAGATAATCCAAAGTCCAAAAATACATCTTCATTATTTTCTGACGTCTTTTCCTTTTCCCGCAGTAATCCAATAAGGAGCTTTTGTTCGGGGGAAAAGTAGAGCAGGTTTTATTAATTTTACAAAAAAGGGAGAGTGGGCGGAATGCTTGATGCAAAAGAAAGACTTCAAAACAAAATCAGCCTCACAAGACTGAAAACGTACTCTTATCACTACCAGTAGTGTTGTGACACCACACTCCCAAGAATATAAATCCAAGCCGATTCAAGCTGAATTAATCCAACTGTCAAACTGCTAAAGCTCCTTCAACTTCTCCAGACGGAGCCTGATGTATGTGAAAGAGTTGCCAACAAATCTTTTACTGCCACTCTTTACTAAGCAACCGAAGTGACTTACTCCATCTCAGTCAGAAACCACTCGTTAAATTCTTAAAGGAAGTACCTAAAACAATTTTCTATGTATTGCACTGTGAAGTATGACCACAGGAATGTCCACATTTCAGATACCTCATCATGACACGAACTATTTTCAACCCAAGCTATTCGTACTGATGGCCTGAAGAGAGCATTGCTCTCGAATATTGCAAAAAACCTAATCTTCCTTCTCGCATTGTTCAGAAGAAAAATCCTCACCCATCGACAAAGTGAAGTTACACACCAGCACAAGAGCTGTACTTGGCAGAGATTAATCTCCTCTGAGCAAAGAACTTGAATCCGCCTTGTCAATGTCCCCACACCTTTTTCTCCATGTCGAGGGTTTGCACCCGGTTCCATTTACGATCCCATAAAATAAATGGACCACCAGGAAATCATTCCGCAGACCCCTGCGAAGAACTCCCCACCCTGTAGAAGCAATAAGAATTCGAAAGGTACTGCCGCACGTTTCGTTTTTCCCAAGATGCGCTCCTCATCACTGGATCTTTAATCCAAGGAATGACACATTTTATGCGCATTTTCGCCCCCCAAAAAATGCAATATCCTCATTCGTCTGTTCCGACTCGTAAAGCCCGATCCATAAAGAGAAGCTCGCCTTGCAAAGCATCTGGTGACACTAAATTTAATCTCCCTGATTACATTACATTTTTGGTGTCAGAGCCCTGAGAAGTGCCGGAGGAGTTTTTAGTGGGGGATTCTCCCCATCTTCTTTCCTATTCCTCTCTTATTCCCCGGAAGGTGAATCTGAAGTGGCACAACCACCTTACCAGTGTATACTCGCGGATGCCAATTATATTTGCCTGAAGCTGCTGTGAGCGACACTGTATTTCATGCAGATTGCCTGCGAACTTGGCTCTCACTCAACCACGGAGGAAGATTTCGGGGGGTCCTGTCCCATCTTGTCGCTGGCAAAAACGAATAAATCCGGACTTCCCTTGTCCCTATACACTAAAGCAACCCCCTTCCTTTTCTATCTTCCTCCGTATTGATTCTTCCCGACATCAGCAGCACCTTTGCCGGAATATGTTTTCTTAGGAGAGAGCCTTGCCACATTCAGTTTCTTGTCGTGTTTATCGCTTGGTCCTCAGATATTAGCTACACGAGCACCTGACCACCCTGTGCAATGTGTCAAGACACTCCACTCAAAAACCAAGTTTGTCTCTAAAAATCGGGCAAAAAAATCCTGAATCCGACGGTGCAATTCGTTTTTCGCTACGCGGAACGGTAATCCCAGGGCGAGGTGTCAAAGTGTGTCGTCTGCTAATGAGAGGCGCCGCCACGCGGGGAACAGGGGAATTGGAGGGCTGCACCGCTCTGGGATGGGCCTAAGCGCGCGGGCAGGCGGGAGCAGCCCTCCAGTTCCCAAGGTCCCGAGGGCGTCGCTGGCGGACGGCCAGCTTCTAACGCACTATTTGAATTTCTCCACTTTGACCCCTCGCCCTGGGATTACCGTCCCGCGTAGCGTAAAACGGATTGTACCTTCGGATTCAGGATTTTTTGCCCGATTTTTAGAGTCAAACTTGGTTTTTGAGTGGAGTGTCCCTTTAAGGTTACAAACCCATCGGCATGATGTGACAATCAGTATAGATGGAGTTAGTTGCGAGTTGGCAGCTTTGCCAAGTAGGTGTCAGAAGGCAGACCTGGGGAGGCTAGTTGTGTAGTCAGTCGTGAGACAGCCAGTCGAGTGAGACGACGCTAGTCTGATTTATAGGTTGTTGGCAACAGATAAATGTAAAGTAACCTAAGCAAGTCAGATCTTACCACAGTTCATGGCATACGGATATCCTGAAGGTGCATGTAAGCAAACTGTGTAAATAGTAACTTTCGGCTAATTTGCGGTTAGTATCTGGGAAATCCGTTATGCCTGGAGGTGTTGACATATTTCCGTCAAACAATCGCGATGTCTGCGACGGCATATCTGCATGAACCCCGTCCCATTCCTGGTGTCCCGGAATGGAAATCCTATAGACCCATTTCAGCAGTGGAAAACGCTGACTGGCCGGATAAGCCCAAAGATACGCAGTCAAAGGGCTCGTAAGTCCCGGTACGGAATAAATCGAGCGCATTACTCCAGCGATACAGTGCGAAGTGAGGGGGTTTTGGCTTCGACCTGGACCAGGCTCCCGCTCGACTTGCAAATTAATGCAGATCTTCCGGAAGTACCCCCCGAACACAAACTCACGCCCAAAACTTCTGCTTGGTACCCCCCCTTCTCTAATGTGCTCATTTCTTGCACACATTCCGGTCTCCGGATTCATTACACGGAGCACCAACCACATGGGGCATGAAACCCACATGCGCTTTGATCTGGAGATCTGCCTTCATGAAAGATTCGGATTACACGCGCTCCTGAATATCTTACGTTTTTTTTCCGGGCTCAATTTATTCAGGAACGCAGCCAATTCCAAATAGGTTTTTTTTGTAAGGGGGAGGAGGGGAGATGATGTAAGCAGTATGAATGAAACAACGCGTGTAGAACATTTTGGTTGTGTATATTGGAATCTTGGCATGAGTAAGGTCATCATATCGTCTAGACCGTTTTCTCAATGACCTTTTTCCGGAATAAATAAAGCATCCTAGCCCTATTACTATCCTGAGAAATTCAACAGTATGTTAGTGAGGAGGATTCAATGTTCCAATAAAAATCCAGGTTCGCAGTCGGAATCTTACGAAAATCCTTTTTGCTGCAATATAAAATCGAAATTCCTCTGTAACTTTTGTAGTAGATATGCTCATTTAAAGAGAGATGTTCCCAAATGAGAAGTGCAAAATATATTGTTATTAGCTACATCCTTATAGGTCCTTTGTATATTTAGAACATTCCTCTTCTCAGATGGAGCTAGTGATGTTTTTACTGCGAAAGTTGCAAGGTCAGTTCGTCCCCTTGGGATCCGTTTATAGAAAGCAGGCAGTCACTAAACCTAAAGAAATAAACTCTCTGGCAGTTTTGACCACGTTATTTTTTTACGAAGCTGAATTTCAATATGCCCAGGCGGTACGTGGCATTTTCTTTAAACTAATTAACTTTTTTTTTAGAAAACTGAATAATTTTGATAACTACTTTCCGGATTTTTCAACGTGTCCTAGCACGTACACGTTTTATCACCGGAGTGAGTGCACATGTGGGATGTTCTGCACCATGATAAGGAACTTGCTTCGTCTTCATCCCTTCTGGAGGCTCATAACTTTCCATACAGGACGTGCATTAAGGCCACCTCCCAATCTCTTGCCTTCCCGGGAAATAGGGGAGACAGCAGGACTTCCTCACCTGAGCTTCCCCACCGGTTCCATGAAAAAGGCCTATGCAAAAGCAGTGGGCGGATGCGTGGGAGTTACCTTTCCCAGGTAAAACGAGTGGGAGTATTCCCGGGATTTGGACGGCACACGCTATTTGTTCAAAGTTCTCAATATTCTATTTCCATGTGTCCCACTTTCCATTGCTCAATATTAAATCGTGCAGCAAGGACGCGATTTTCAGCAGTTACTTTTAGTGGATATCTATCAAGAGAGTGGACAAACTTCATACTAATTTTTTGGGCTCAGTTATCATCAGTGATGCAGAAAATCGTCCTAATACCAGCTTTAGGTTTCGGAATCTATGAATCGGCTCTCAGGCTCATCATTTTCCGCTCGATAAACTCTGTGGTAACTTTCCGTATAAAGTCGTCCTGGCTGAGCCCAATTTGCATACAGCGAGTAATTCCCAGGGATTCCTCCACCCACGCCCCTTAGAAACACCGAGTGTAAATGGATTATTAGTCGCTCAAGTGTATACTGCCCTGTCACAACGCTCTATCTTGAAATTCAAATCACGGTTGTCTGCAATAAATCTCTGGCTTCCCCCTGGTTTGACAACCAGAAACGAAGCCAGAATCTATTGTGCTCATAAATTACAGGTCCCAGCGAAGGCAGAGGCCAACTTTGTGCAACTTGTTGGCCCCGCCCCATAAATTAATAGTTCGAGTAAGGGCCATGGGAGTATTGGGAATGTGGTGGTGGAAAATCATGCTTTGGGATCATGCATCTCATTGACAAAGCATATGTAGGCGAGTTGAGAAAGGGCATAAAACCGCCAGCACTATTTTTACTACTGCTTCCGGCAACATGATCGTAAATTTTTATGAGCAATGAATCGTTGGTTTTTTTTAAGAACAAACATTTTATATCCCACTGTAACAAAAAAAATGTGAAGTGGCTGCCGAAAGTAAGCGGAAAAATTTGATAGAAATTGCCTTCTTCAAAGTGAGAACCTAAATCTCGGAGAAAGTTATTACAGGGTGTACAAAGGAGTGAATTATTCATGCTGAGGTGAGCGGCTGCTATAATGCTATCTCATGGTTATGGTCAGCTGGTGCCACCGCAGAATTTCCCTTTCTTTATGGCGGTGATAAATAACTTCATTCATGTGGAAATGTCTCTGCTCCGAAATATAACTATCATAATATGGATGATAGCGTGATGTAACTACATTCATGACACTAGATACTGGTAATCATGGTACATAATCATTATTACGTAAGTTTAATAAGACGAGACATTTCCCCTCTTCGCAGGCTCTATTTTTACACCTCATAATTTATGACGTGTCAAAAAATTTTGTTTATGAGTTACTGTTGACGTCATATGCGCTTCATACACATGTCAGAATGGATTGTAAAACAATCATTATTAGAAAATATGCGAGTGTCGCAATGCCTCACGAGAGTCTAAAAATGAGCTCAAGAGTCAAGACTACTGCATATCGTATGTGTAATAGTAATATTAGGCCTACACATGGACAAAAGGATAGCTGTTTTCTCACCCTGTACACCATTTCTCAATCTTTCTTCAAGATAGTACATCCGACTTCTAATAGAACAAATTCGGGACATTTCGCTAAAAAGGCAGAACTAAGTTCAAGAATACGTGAGTATCCTGGGTCAACCTAGACCAAAAACGAGTTCGCGAATTTGAATACAATTGCAAACTTGCAAACAGCATTTAAAAATCATTGAATAATCTACTGGTCAACTATTAAATTAGGAACAACAGTAACCATTTCTGTACGAAGCCTGCTCAGATGACTAAGAACAGTTTGACATCGTTTTCAAACGTATGTAAAGGAAAACATGCATTTCAAACATGTTCAGCTTTCCTATTTGTTCACTTGGCGCAGGGCATAAACTACATGTGAAATCCGCTAACGAATAGCGAAACAAATCCTCTCGACTAAAGCCTATAAATTCTCACCGAAACAACAACAAGAAGAAAGATGAATATCACATTTCAGGATATAAATTATAATTTTGCTAGCAGACTTGCTGAAGCCTTAAATCCTTACACCAGCCTGTCCTTCGATAAGATGAATTCAAAGAAGCCTGTCAGTGGGAGATTCCTTGTCGATACATTTTACTCTCACATTTTGTTACAATCTGACGTATCAAAATCCAGCAGATTTTATACCTAGTACATACAGATACCTACTGCCTACTGTTAAGTTATGCCCCTCCCCCCCGCCTTCCCAAACGGAATATAACTAGTTCATATAGCAATTTATTAACATGAAATGTCAACCACGAGTTTATGGCTTCTGCATGTTATTATCCTGCAAAACAATGGGAAAATATAGTGTGATCAAGCATTGGTCATCACACCATTCAACAATACCCCTATTATGATTCTCAGCAATTTCAGGAAAGTGTGTCACTGAAGAAAGGCATAACAATGGAAACAAACAGTTCAGGCCCGAAGCGACATTATAAGTCACGAGCACAATTAGTCATAAACACCCTAATACGTTAAGTTAATGAAGCCTCCACATCCTCATAAATTTGCTCCTAGCCCTACTTTTGAGACCACGGGAAATCGCCCTTTAATTAAACCCAAGCAGAGTCTCGTCACTAAATCAGCATTGTGAATAACGGTTTCCTTTGTCTCTCCGTTAATCCGTAATCACAATGAAAGCACGAAACGGGCTCCAGTGTCTAGTAGTCCATAGGTAACACTCCAGGTGGCTTAACTGCAAATGTGAGCCAGAAAAAGCTCCTATCTACAGAGAGATCAAATACAACCCAGGTGAGGCTATAATGAGTCTTCTGCAGTTGTATATAGAGAATGCAGTGGAAGGGGATGGCCATAAATTTTCACACAAAAAAATTCATATTCAGACACCATAAAAATCTGACTGTGGGAACAATAGGGGGCAGTGCGTTCCACGGTTTAGAATTGATCACACCCGTTCGTGCCCGCCAGTTTGGAAGCCGTTCCAGCTCTTTAATAAAATTACCCCCGGAAATTCCCGGCCAGTGGGGAATCCTCACTTCTGGCTACGAACACACAATTATCTCAAAGAGAGGCCAAAAGCATCTCTCCAACAAAATCGAAAAGCGAGAGGAAGGGTCTGGGCCGATTCGGAAATAATTGAGTTTAAACGGTGGGAACTAATTCCGCGTTTAGTTAGGTGTTCGCTTCTGCACCGGTGGTGTTGGACCGCCCCCAATTTATAGCAAAATTCCAGGCTGCACGTGCGGAAAGGCTGTGTAAGTTGAGTAATTGTATTGCCTGCAGCCGCATACTACATATTTGCATATTTGCTTTTGACTTTTTCGCGTCTACTGCAAATTCCGCACTATCTGTATCTATGAGCAAAACAATGTGATAGATAGTCATCATGGGTTAGATTCAAGTAGTAATTCCATAAGCGTAAGTTTCACTGGTGGTTAGTTGGCATGCACATAAATCACATCCAATCTCAAAGGACCTCCATCCCCTACAGCAATTTCCATAACTTCGAGCACAACGAAAACAACAAACTGGAAACAATGCAATCTTGGTGTAGCCTGGGAAAATGCTTAGTGCAACACTTAATTTATTCTGATGTGCTGGAGAGGCTAATCTGCTTTAGTATTTCGGTGGCATTCCTCTTCACTGCGAATGCACTTTGCCCCATATGGATTACACATGGTGTGAAAGCAACATCTACTGTATCAGATTATCCATCTCTGCTTTACCAGATTATGCGAGGCATTACATGTATCGCACGTTTCTGGCAGTAGTCAGATTACACGTCGTGCGCATGGAGAAGCTATTACGGAAGAGCTTTTTTATGGCTTATCGACAAACATTTGTCACCTGAACTCCGGCTGGCAAGACCCTACAAAACCCTACCCCCTGGATGAAATATCGGGAACTCTGCTCGGGAAAAAAAAAACTTTCTGTAGGCGACCTCACGTGAAAGTTAAGGAAATGGTACGTTTCTCATGCTCACCAAACCCTCCGAACCATGACTTATGACTGAAAACGATCAATAGATCTACTGCTGTCACTGTACTGACGAACTTTGTGGGGTCCTAAAGCATTCCTAACTAGACTGCGCCTCTGACGCCCGGGAACGGTCCACTCAAAGAATTCCTAGGCCGCATGTGGGAGGGAATTTCGAGGGGGCCAGGATGTAACAATCGCGGGAGAATTGGGAGGGGGGGGGACCATATTTTCAGTTTCCGATAAACAAGGCTGCCTGCCGCACATGAATCAATGCAAAAGCAGGAGAGGAGGAATTACATCCGCAGTACGCCTACACATAAAACAACCTGTATACATGCTGCGTAGGAGGAGAGTCATCACTTTCAATTATTATAGAAGTTTTGAGTGTCATATACAAAGTAGAATCACTGTTTTAGGTATAAGAATATAACGTACCCCAGATTGAAAAACTAGAAATGCAACATGCTCAATGTGCTGTTACAGCATTGTGACTGTAACAATTATTATCGACTTGCCATCCGTCGACATGCAGGCCTGTACAGTGAACACATCAGTATGAATCATATTATAACTATCAGTTTATGACAAGGCCCAAATGAAGTTAAGCAATAAAACCAGGGTGCTAATTCTCTTATGTAATGCAGGCCATTATCACCTGACAGTTCCCACTAGCTTATTTTCATGCAAAATATCATGCCTTCCACTAGAGATATCCGTGTTATTAAAACCTTTTCAAAACTCTGCGGCATGAGAGTTCCAGATTCAAGATTTATTGCCTGGAATTCCGCATGAGTATACCGTGATTCCTGCCTATTCCGTTGCAAGTACCAGCCTAGACGTGTTATTGATGTAACCAGTCATATCAAATAACTTCTTCCAGAAGTTCCTACAGAGCAAATGGGTTTTTCGAGGCAGTGACAAACTGACTCATTTCAATGGCACAAAAAGGATATCTTACAAGGCAGTTTCCTTCTCCCATGACCAGTGACCACTACAGCACGGTATCTTTTTCCGAGTTTTAGATGTTTGCGAGTGGCCTGCGACATGGTCAGTCCATGTTCTCAGTGTATTCTTCAGTGGACTAGGCGGAAATATACGACGGTATATCAAAGAAGCCCTATCCGCTTCCGTTTGTATGTCTTATCGGTGCGTTTTTCCAAGTAGGTCACGGAATAATGGGATCTCCGAAATTTAGATGACAAAAAAATCTTCCGGGGTTAGTGTACATTATACGCTCGTATGTCCTTACAAGACTTTCCTGGAGAGAATTTGCTCTTAAGACT